>JAFBJT010108426.1:94261-112404 GCA_016785325.1 Chascanopsetta lugubris
GGGGTGTTGTTTGTGTGGTTTGTGTGCTTGGGGGGGGGGGGGGGTGGGGGGGGGGGGGGGGTGGGGGGGGTGGGGGGGGGGGGGGGGGGGGGGGGGGGGGAGTGGGTTGCACCGTGAGTGTATGTGACATTGCCGTGGGTGAGTTACCTCCAGCGTGTCAATTACGGTAACGGTGCAACACCACTTAAAGATCTGCGCTGAGCGCGGCATAGGGTACTTACGGTCAACAGGAAATTACGCAGTTGGATCCTGCTTGCATCCCCTTCAAAGTAAAAGACGTTCAATGCATGCGAATATCTACCGTTCGCTAGAGACTCGCTTTTCCGTGACATGCACCCGGGCCGGATGAAATCATCCGGCGGGCCGGATCCGGCCCGCGGGCCGTATGTTTGACATGCCTGATTTAGACCGTTTCTGAGGTGAAGTCTCTAAGGTAAAATTCTTATTGTTCTAATCAATGAAATAATAGCTTTCTCTGGTGAATCCTTTAAAAAAATAAAATAAATAAACCTCAGATTCTCGCAGTTGCTCTTCTCTCCTCCTCTCTGTTATTTGCTTGCCACTGGTTTCGCTGACTCATTAGATTCACACCTCCAGGGGATGCGATCTGTCAGGAAACAGACTCTTGCTGAGTGTTGCTAAAATAAAATACAATGAGATTTATTTTTTATTTTTTTTTATGCTAGATTACGTTTCTGGAAGAAGCAGCCACCAGAACGTAGTCGAAGTCATACCAGCGCTGCTTCTGGAGTCTTGCACCTGTGCGGTGCAGTGCTGACTCGTGCAGAAGCCGCCTGCCCGACCTCCTCTGCTCCAGCGGGGGGTGGGGGTGGGGGGGGGGGCGGTTCAGCGGGGGGGGGGGGGGGGCGCGATCAGTCAAGGTCGGAGTGGGGGCTCCTCTACACCTCATGCATGGGTAAAGAGCCAGGGCCTCCTCCTCCTCTTCCTCTTCCTCTTCCTCTTCCTCCTCCTCCTCCTCCTCCTCCTGCTGCTGGCTCACATTCACCCTCTAAATCTAATTATTCCCCTCTTTGATTAATAACAACTACAGACATGGGGGATTAACCAGAAAATTCAAATCAATTGATTCATATTCCGCACCATTGTACTTTAAAGGTCCAGTGTGTATGATTGCGGTGATTTTTTTTTTCTCCCCCACACTAAATTAATATATTCATAATTAGACTTAATGATGTATAATTAGGTGAGTGATTGAGTTGTTTTCGTTACACTAGAAGGAGCAAATGAATCTGTGTGCAGCGGCTAAGATTGGACCCCCTCTGAGTCTCAGTGATAAGTGAAGGCGAGCAATAGGTTCTCCTACCTGCCCGGAAGGGCAATTTCACCCGCAGATCGTGGCTGTCAATCCTACGCGCGGTACCTTTTCATTTGAAGGAAGCAATGTAGCAAAATCACCCAGTCAACACGACCAAACATTATCATTTCATAGTTTAGTCTCAAGCCCACCCAGACCCACTCGACTTGATGTGTTTAGCACGCGAGCCTGACGAGTCCGGTCATCACACGCAGGTGCATCCCATCCTCTTCTCATCAAATGAACATAAACAGACCATGTGACTAATCCCAGCCTTTCCGATCAAAAGATTTGTGCGTCCAGTCCCGACCCAGTCCCGACGTGCCCTCCGTGTCTGTAACCGGATCGGATCCCGACCTGTTCTCCACCGTAGCGGCACCAGCATCATCCCGGTGTTTTTGTCCCCAGCTCGTCCAAATGGGACAGGTGTCCATTTCCCGTCGAGCCTCGTCGGGGAAGAACGGGCGAGGGCCGGGTGCGTGGGGCAGCGGTGGCTGAGGGCTAAGAGGAGCTGCCCTCTGACCAGGGGGGGGGCCGAAACTGGACCGCCATAGAGTCCAATCCGACCCCGGGGGGGGTGAGGGGGTGAAAATTCTCAAGATGGTGGTTTGTTGACCTCCACTTACTATGCCAGGACACTAGGGGGAGCCCGTTTGATGTGAGCGGTTGATTATGCTCTGATGAGGGGTAAGTTGGGGTGTGTGTGGACCGGCTCAGTGGCTAAACTCTCGAATGTTTTTGTCTTTGCTCTCCACACTGATGGATCACTTGAGGAAGATTGTGATGAAATGATTGTTTGTAGTTTGCGAGCTGTGCGGGAAACAGTGGGAGGAGATGCGGATGCACACACACACACACCGTGAGACGCAGGTGGTGGTGGTGGTGGTGGTGGTGGTGGTGGTGGTGGTGGTGGTACATGCAGCAGTCAGGCTCAGCGGCTGCTAATGATGCTACGGCTGCACGCTGATAGACTTTTGCCCCGGAGGAGACAGCGTGAGGCAAAGAGTGTTGGTGACAGAGTCTTTGAAAATGTCAGCGTGCGGCTGTGGAGCTCCTCTGTCGTTCGAGCGCCACCGAAAAAACAAAGTGCGAGCAGGTTTCTGCGCAGCCTTTGGTTCTGCCGCTCTTCCCCTCGCTCTGGGGTCAAGGCTGTTGTGACTCGGGAGATCGGAAGTCTGCAGCGACTGTCGGGAAAAAAACGTTTTGTAAGCTACGAAAACTGACATTGTACTTGACAAGAAGTTTCTTTAAAAAAAAAAAAAGTTATTTTCAAAGCTGTTTTTTGTCTTGAACGCAGCTTCACGTAAAAGAATGTCTAGCATTTCCAAGTGTTTAAAATCAGTATATGTATGAAATCTGAGTTGATCAGTCATGCAAAGTTACTTTTAGTTCGTATTTACTTTAAAATGAATTGGCAAAATATTGGTATCATATTTTATATAGTACTGGCTTTTAACAGAGATTCTAGTAGTGGCATTTTTGCTTTGTCGATACTTATGAAAACATTTATTTTAAGCCATTCAGAATAGAGTTACTTTAAATTTTGAATAAAAATAAAATGTCTTTTTCTACACTCTATTAAAAGTTGAATTAAATTGAGTTCAACTTAATGAATCTTGAATTAGGGTCGCCAGATACCAATTCCGATAATTAATAGACTAATTCACTTATTATAGATCTTTATCATCAGTGAGGGGGAAACACAGCTGCAGAAATTCACTTTTTAATTAATGATTTAATGATAAAAATCAAATAATGATAAAAAAAAAAAAAAAAACTCTGATACACATAATTGGTCAAATTTCAGATAATCGTCCGAGCCATAGATATGTAAAAATATCATGTATATATCATGAGAGTTTGATAACCACATCATAGGAGTGACACACGTGATTTATGTAAATTATTCATACCGGTTGGGCTCCATTCATTTGAGCAATTAATGAGATTCCAACAAGAAAATGGAGTTCATAAAAAAACCCATTATAACTTACTTACTGATAAGAGGAGAGAATTCCAGATCCTGTGATTATAATTTTTAACCGTTCTTTCATTTCAATGGCACGTTCACTTCCTGTGTTGGGCACGTCAGTGGTTAGTCTCTTTGTTTTTGGATTTGTTGAATGAATCTGCTCATGAAATGTGGGACCTGCTATAGTTTTCTGATATTAGAATAGAGGGGCAATCACATTTTCCCTCGAGGTCATTTGCATAAACAGATAGGTGGCACTAAAACACTCATTTTATTTAAGTTGCGTCATAAACCTTTACAGTTTAATATATATGTATATATATATATATATATATATATATATATACATACAGTAATTTCCCAAATGGATTTTTGTTTTCAAACCGCGGTTCCTCTAACATGATAACAAATCCCAAACAAAAAGTTTTGCAGCGCTAAAGAAAACTTCTGTGAACGTGAAGGTTTTAGAAAAACCTTTGACATTCATTAAATCCTTCTTTTCTGAAATGAAATCATTTGAGAGCTTTAACCTTTTGGAGTTTTATGGGAACTCATTGTCATTACCGGGCCGTCTGGATGTGGAAGGAGCAAAAACAAACACATTTGTCAAGATTTTGCTGCTCACATTTCAATTATTGATTTTTAGAGAGAATGTAGAAATAGAAAAATATAAGGTTTCACTTCCTGTGCGTTTTCTGTGGCCGACAAGATGACGAGAAATATAGATATACACTTAAAATTCAGATTTCAATTGCATTGAAATGTCTGGGGGAAATGACGTCATTCAATAAAACCCCTTTACATGTTGTATGCTTAGAAACACATATGTCAGCTGGACATTTATTTATAAATATATATATATATATATATATATATACACATCAATACTGGATTGGGTCTTAATGAGATCATTGATTTCTTCATTGCTCGCTGCTTGTTTTGATGTTTGACGTCAACCTTTTTCTGATTGGATCCGTTGCTCGCCTTCTCATTCAACACCGGCTTCTCTTTGCCCGTCAGTGGTGATAACGCCATTCAATCCATCTGGATTCTTTCTTGCTGTCGCCAGATTACCCAGTGATGTGTTCGCCGGTGGAGCAATGAGCTGCTAATCTTGGACGTCCGGTGTCTGCACATACTCGCGTCGCTCGCATCACAGCAGTGGCCGCGGAGAAAGCACTCGACGTCGGTGTGTCCGCGTGTGACGAAGGCAAAGGTCACTCGGAGGATATTGTTGCACATCCATTATATCCATATATGTGTTCAACTCACTGGTCCGCTGACTTTGTATTTCATCGACTCTACAAGAGTCAATCTATACACGGAGCTGTTGCTGTATTATGATTTATTACCCACTCATACCCCTCATCTTCCCTGCCAGTGGTTTCACGTTGAATGTGAATTTAGAGACTTTAATGTATTCTGTGTACATCATTATTTCAGTAGCATCTCACGCTTACAGGCTGAATTGTGTCCGAAGCGCAGCGAGCTACGCCTCTGTGCAGTCCCATTTTGTAGCAGTGGGTGGGGGGGGAGGGGGCGCACTCTTTCCTGGGTGGCTGCGTAGATATGTACAGCATGCAAACTTGACCTCCAGGTGTCACCAGATCTTACGCACGCCACCTTTAAAGCGTCTGAATGTGTGGCCTCATCGTCCATGTAAGAGAATAATCCTCCGTCCTGATGCTCACGATGCAGCTATCATCACACCAGCTGTCTCCCTAACCTGCTGCCAACCCCAGCCACTCAGCTGGCTGCTGAAACACACACACACACACACACACACACACACACACACACACACACACACACACACACACACACACACACACACACACACACACACACACACACATACAGCGTTGCATCATGGGAGAATTTCTGACGAGCCGTCGTGCTGCTATTCCCACCATCTTCGTTGAGTGGAGCGATAATGATTTAAAAAAAAAAAGTAATAAGGTAATAATTTCTGGTTGGTTTTAAGTAGTTTTAGTGGAAGTCGACATCTGCTGTGGCTGGATAGAGATGTCTGCTCCATATTAACCAGCTCATCTGCTTAATGTGACTAATGGATTAGATTAGGCCGTGATGATATGCATGTACTGGATGTACATGTGTGTTGGTATGGGAGGCGCCGAGTGAGAGATTGGGTTTGTAAGCAATTTTATTCCCTCGAGTGTGTGTGTGTGTGTGTGTGTGTGTGTGTGTGTGTGTGTGTGTGTGTGTGTGTGTGTGTGTGTGTGTGTGTGTGTGTGTGTGTGTGTGTTGTGTGTGTGTGTGTGTGTGTGTGTGTGTGTGTGTGTGTGTGTGTGTGTGTGTGTGTGTTGCATGCTGGCAGTAAATCTGCATTAATTAAATCCCCCAGCCCAAATTTTGGCGTAGAGCATATGACGCATGCATCTCCCAAAGTGGGAAATAGCTCAGGAAATTACAGTGGCTCTCTTTTGTTTTTCCTAATTACGCTTCCAAAAACTGCATAAGTGGATTTACAACAGAATTCATTCTTTTATTACCAGGCATTAAAATTCATAAAACTCGGAAGAATCACTGTTTAAGCTTCTTGTGGGAGGCGTTTGCACTGAGTGGCGAAGTTGCGATTGGGCTGAACGTAAGAAGGATGTTACACTGGGTTTGAAACTGTACAAGTCGACCTAAAATAAACCAAAGAAATACTTGTTATGAATCTATTCAAATATTCTAAATGAAATTACAGTCCAGTCAACGTCAGACCAACAACAAACGTCAAACTCGTATTAATAGATCAGGATGCAGCACCTCCCCTCAGACCTGCAGCAAATTTCCCCCAGTGGCCACCTGCGGTACTGGAGGTAAAAATCCACAAGTGGCCCGAAAAGCAGTTTTCCCATAGACAACAATAGTAACTTTGACTAGAGTGCTTTTCTTTAACATATGATGCTTTTAATTTGGTCCAATGTACTCGGTCTTGGTACTAGGTCAGAAAAAAACCCCGAAAAGTGCTCAAGCACTCCGAGTTTGCGTCGGCCGCTTGTTTTCTGAGCCCCAATGCATCATGGGAGCAACGCTACTGAGCCTCCAGAGCTACACACAGAAACGTTTTGGCGTATGCGCCAGGTGAGCGACTTAAACTAAGACAATATAATGACTTATTACATCAAAACTGTTTCTTCTCACCACAGGGATATTTGCCCCGAAAGACAAAAGCGTATCCAGTGTAACACAGTTTGCCTGTGCCGCCCCCGGGGGTCGTTGTGATGCCACGGTGTCTGATGTTCAAAGAGCAGTGGAGATTTCAGATCTGGGCTCCCGTCGTATCACGGAGCCGCTGGAACCGCAAAACACACAGACGCGCATTAGAGCGGAGCATAATGGAGCGTGAACCAGACTTTAAGTAGATAGGAGATGTAGTGTAGTGCACAGCTGCACGGCTCAAACCTCAGGGGTTCACTTTATGTCTTCTTCTTCTTCTTCTTCTTCTTCTTCTTCTTCTTCTTCTTCTTCTTCTTCTTCTTCTTCTTTTCTGGAGGCCAAGATCCCTCCGGTGATTTAGAAATGACAGCATCTACAAACCTCTGGAGCGGGAGGCCACAGCGCCGAGTCGGGCTTTATGCTTGATGTCCTTTTTGTTAGCCACAGTTATAGCGGGTTTGCTTTTCTGTGTGTGTGTGTGTGTGTGTGTGTACCCTGGAGCTGTCACATGACATGGTCTTATCTGCTCTCAGCTTCCTGCTCTTTCATCCCGCGTCTCCTTATCATTTTTTGTGTTTCACTGTCACTTTCTCTTGTTTGATCAATAATGTGCGAACTGACAAATATCACAGAGCCACGTTTCGTCTGATTGATTTCAACAAGCGCCATGTATTTGCAGCTGTCACTTCAATCCTTAATGATGACATTTCCTGAAGCGTACCCAGTCTGCCCTCGCAGAAGTTGGATAGTTTAGAAGAAACACATTTTATTTATTTTTTTAAAGCTCCCTCCTCCTCCTCCCCCTTCTTCTCCATAAAATGTCTCTCATCTTACACTAAGAGGCAGAGGTGAGGAAGGAGTCAGGGTTTGGACGCTCTATTTTTATTCTTTCACTTTGACGGAGCGCGCCAATGAATGTGAACGAGATTCTGTCTGGGAAAATGTGCTGTTCTCTCCATATGTAAGAATATTACTTCTCTGCCATCGCTACGTGTAACCTCTAGAATGTCATGTATCAAAGTATATTGATGTGCATATATAAATATACTTGTCATAGAAATTTCCAACGATTCCGAGGCAGTTATCGAAATCTTATGACAGAGAAATGTAATTGAGCCTTGATATTTTGCCCTTCAGCCATTTTAATTATTTTCCTATCATTTTTGTCCTATATACAGTGACCTTGAGTGTCTTGAAAGGTGCCTGTAAATACAATTTATTATTATATTATCATTATTATTTATTAATAATTATAGATGTCAAAAGCAGTTGCTCACTGTTACAACCAAGAGAAATCGTAGACAGGCAAAAAAATCTATCCTTTCTGCATGGGGTCAAATATCCTTGCATAGATACAGTATATAGGATGCGGTGACATCCAGTGGTGAAGCTGCATGTTGCCGGTGAACAGCCCTCCCCTGCAAGCCCATCGCAACGTAGGCAAGAAGTGTTTCCTGCTGAAGGAATGCATGACTCGTGTTCTAATGAAGAATTCAGCGCCTCCGCAGGAAGCCATTAATGCGTTGCGTCTGAAGTGTGCTGCATTAACACAATGGCTGCCATTTGCATGCTCTCTCTTCTCATAGGGGACAGATGAGAGTACAACTCCCCCTTAGGAGACCTCACTGTGCAGCATCACCACCATGGTGCAACGAAATACCCGCATTAACCAAAATGCGATGTAGCAAATACAGCGCTGGCTTAAAAGCCCTCTAATGGCTTTCAAGAGTTGCAGGCGAAAAGGAATGCGGGTCACGGTGTCACTGCCTCTCCCTTCATCACCT
Organism: Chascanopsetta lugubris; assembly: GCA_016785325.1. Taxonomy (NCBI): domain Eukaryota; kingdom Metazoa; phylum Chordata; class Actinopteri; order Pleuronectiformes; family Bothidae; genus Chascanopsetta; species Chascanopsetta lugubris. The sequence continues at coordinate 102,501 of JAFBJT010108426.1, forward strand.
CCCTTTTGCCCCAATTACCCCAAGTGTGGTCGATGTGCCGCAGCCGGTTATCGCCAAGTCTGTTGAGAGGGAGGGAGTGTGGCGAGGAGAGTGAGATGAGGTGTGAACGATCTCCATCTCTTTGCTGTGGTGCTTTGTTTCGCCATCCCACCCATCACCCACTTCCCCTCATCCTCCGTGTTTGTGGAGTCGGGGGGGGGGGTTGGTAGGGGAGTTTGAGGCCTGGGTTTATAACACGTCCATAGTCTCAGTATCTGGCGAATTGCTTCAGCTTCCTTTTATTGCCTCCTCAGGTCGGATGTGAAGGCTCATCTCCTGCCCAGGCTCTGACCTGCCTGATCCCCTCGTCCCTCTCTGTCCTCCAGGCTTTAAGTCCTCCACTTCCCTCCCATTTCCGTCCTCAACCTTCTCCTTCTGCTCCAATTCCTCACCGCTGAATCTGCTCCTTCTCCAGACACACGTCTACGTTTATAATTCAATTCCGCCGTCACTTCCAGCCCAATTTTCTTTGTTGCCCGCAACGTTGTAAAAGATGCACTCATGTGGAGTCTTCACAACAAACCACAGAGGCGTAAAAAAAAGAGAACTGACCCAGAGACGATAGCCGCAAGTTATTAGCGTTAGCAAGTCAAGGATGATGTCTTCTATCAACAGTGCTGTCCTCCCGGCGCTGTCTCTTCCACTCTGCTTCGACTGAATTGTCAGACAGTGCTCGTTAATGTGCTGTTAGGTTTGGTCTCTCCTAGCCTGTCCAAAATGAAGGACACCACCTTTAAGCGATACACCCACTAGAGGGCAGTGCCTGACCCGGCCCGCCAGAGGATATAATCTGGCCCGTGGGATTATTTTGTGAAAACATGGTTTTAGTTTACGTTGGTTATATTCAGAAGAGACATTTTCATTTATTAATCAGTTCAAATTTTCATTAAATTCGATATCATTATGCTGATAACCGGTTTGATCAACACGGATCTTTGGCCGCAGAGCCCCCTAGAGTTCAGCTTGATACTGCGCAGAAATGAACGCAGAGTTCAAATGGCAGCGGAAGCTCCGGTTGTTTCCCAAGAGCCTCTTTTTCACCCTCAACCTCCTCCACCTGCTTAGCATTCATCTGACAAGCAGGTGACTTTAAATCCGCTTCACTATTCCTCTTTTTAACGCAGTATCGCTGACAGTATCATCCTCCATGATGGATGATACAGTGCAGTGGTGATTGTTGTCTCCGTCTCTGATTAATTGAAATTGTAGACGCAGGTCATCAGTCTGCTGAATGAAATCAACAGTGTGTAAACAACACGGTAATGCTGCGTTGTGCTTCGAGCGCACGCCATCACGGTCGCTCGCTCGCTCGCACATGTACATATCTGTGGGGCACGCTTACCTCCTCTCCCCCTGTGGATGACTGCCATGCCTTAGCTAAGTGCTTCTTTGTTCAGTGTAAATTAATTACGGAGAGAGATCAATTGAATTGTTCGGTTCCCGCCTGCAGGGAAAGTGAAGACACGCCTCTAATTGTCACGGCGCGATCAAAGCTCCGCAGGGAAGTACTGTTGTCGTATTTGTACGGCGGTGGCGCGGCGCTTCTGGTGTGTGTGTGTTGTTTCGTCCTGTGGAAAATGTGATTATGTTGGCATCGCTGTTTGACGCTCAGCGGCGTCTCGGCGATATCCGTTAAATGCTATGGTGACGAGGGACGTGGCCCGCGGAGGAGGCCGTGACGGTTCGGAGCTGATTGGGACACATGGCTTTTTGAAAGCCCTGCGCCATGATGAGCTATAGGCTTCAGGTGCTACGTTCACCCCCCAGTGTCCACATGTAGTAGTAGTGTAGTGTTTACCTTTTTTTGGATACTTTTTTCATTTACAATTATGTGAGATTGGTTGACATCTACGGGTGAAGTTTAATATTGCATGCAATCACCTCACCCTTCCCATCTGAGCTTTCAGGACAATCTATGGTAGCCCGCTGTTGTCATTAAAGCTCAATAGATGTTTATTATGTCCTCTCTGGGCTACTGTAAAGTGGTTTTAATGCACTGAGCTGAGGGGCCGTCTCTTTAAGATGAATAAACCTCATCAGCAATCAGTAAAGTCAGATTTTACAGTCTATAAATATATATATATACATATAAAAAAAAACACACCATTACTTGTCAGACACGAGGACAATATGGATTTGCTCTAGCTTGTGCGAGCCACTCAATTAGAGATACTTTATTGATAGACCCTATGTATTTTTAATGGTCTGACACACATTTGACACAGTCATAGAGGCAAACTTAATGGCTGCACTTCTTCGGGGGCCCTTTACGACCTATAATAATGTCATAATTCTGTCAGACGTGGTTGCACGTAGCTGGCAGTCTGTGTTTATAGATGTGGTTTGACTGTCTCTCCTTTGTGGCGTCTGCACATTAGCACCTTGCGAGAACATCTCCGTAAGAAACGTGTTAAACAGAGCCGTCACCCAGAGACGAGGCTCCGCGCGGCCGAACCAGACTTTCTCTGGTTCCTGCTGGTTACCGCTGGTGTCCGAAGACGTCTGGATATTCCAGCGTGAGCGTCCATCGCTTAGCGTCACGCCATCTGAGGCCATGATATCCGTGGTGTCGGCCTGCGCCCGTCCATGCATGGATTCTTTTCTTGCCAGAGTGTCCGGTGTTATGACATTAGCATCTTTCCCACCCGCCGTGCGGCCGTGAACAAGACGCTTTAGTCATAGTCCAGACACGGTGACGGTTGGTTAACACTTTAAAGTGTTTGCGGGACTGGGAGGGACTGAGCTACAAATCCTTTGGCTCTGCTTCTGCCTCTGATGCATGAAAAGTCCCCGGATGACTCGGACGTGCTCCTCCCCTTTAAAAAACCAAAGCAACAACCCCATCAACCATGTTTAACCCAGACAGGCTGCAACTTTCTTTGTTATATGTCAATAATTCAACATAGTCTCTTTAGTGCAATCATTTTCGTAAGGCAGGTCGTGGACGTAATCCAGGCTATAGCTCCTTCTTCCTTCAAAATCCAATTAATAAGAGTGGATGAATGACCTCACTAACTGCTGATTCAGGGCTTTTACATCCCCTAACATCTCGTCTCTAATCCTGCCCCTGATTACCATAACCATTATTATCACAGGTGGCACAGTAGCTCAGTGTCGCCTCGCGGTCTGAGTTCAAACCGGACCATGCTTGCCCAAGCGTTTCTCTCTCGGGTCAGCGTGGGCTATTTTATTTTTTCCCCCCCCCCAAGATTTTATTTCAAAACCAAAGTCATTGTTTTTTATGTTTTACTGAGTCTTGCATTGTGATGTAGTGACCACATTTCTCTCTATTTTACTCTTACACCTCCTATTCAAAGGCAAAAGGCCAGAAAACATCAAGATCTTTACATCGTTCCTGTTGAAACATCAACATTTCCCAAAACACCAGATTTCGCAACTATAAAGAAAGTCCAAATCTATTTGAGAAGATACTTTGCTTGGGTAGTTTTTCATCGCTCTGCCCCCTTCACTTGTCAGCAGTACATTCTCACATGATATTGATATTCAGCCATGTGACCTCTCACCTTGTGAGCGTCGTCATGAACTTAACCAATCCGATCATATTCAGCTAAAACTGGATATATCTTGGAAATTAGCCCGAGCTAAGCGGCCGCCGCTGCGACATAATTCACCCTCGGCATCTCAAACCCTCCGGAGCTGTGACTGCCAGGGTCTTTTCTGCTCGAGTGCAAGGTAATGAAATTATTATTCCATCTCCCGCCCACACACACACACACACACACACACACACACACACACACACACACACACACACACACACACACCTCAACCTGAAGTAATGACCACATCACATTGGGCACTGACAGTGACAGCGTTCACTCCGTGACAGCAGCTTTTTTTAGATGCTCCGTTTCAAGCTCGATTATGGTTCTTGACGAGTTTGCGTCTGGGCGTTTAACCCTGTCGACGTGTGCTCTTTTCCCGAACTTGACTTTTTTTTTTTTTTTGGTGGCCTTTTTAGAAACCTTCCCTCGCTAGTAGCTTTTCCCAGGCTTTGCGAGACGAGGATCTGCTAACAGTGTAAGAGCAGCTGAAGTGGTGGGCAGTCCTGCTGGTCAATGGGCAGACCAACAATGACTCTGGCACACCGGATGGTGGAGGGTTTCTTTCTTTCAGCTCTTCCCTGAATGTCTCTCTCTCTCTCTCTCTCTCTCTCTCTCTCTCTCTCTCTCTCTCTCTCTACTTTTCACTCCTCCTCTTCTCCTCCGCCTCTTCCTTCCTCCTTTATATCTGGCAATGAGGGCTTATGAAGCCAATGACCCCCGGTACGAGTTCGCCAGGGAGGAGGAGATGAATGCAACCCAAAAGACCTCCCTGACCCTGCTGAAACCACACGCATGAACGTCCAGACAATCTCCGCCCACTTCTCTGTACCAGCACACCTGGGCTCCTCTGCCTCAGAGAGGCTGGATTGTTTTTGCGCCCTCACTGCAACTTCCTCCGACTTTGCGTTTCTCCCTTCATTGACACCACAGGCGGAATAGTATCAGTGCAGCGACACACGTCTGTGGATATGAGCGACCGTCTCTTTCACATCCAGCCACTGCATAAACACCCGTTTACTGCTTTCAAAGCCCGGTGGGAGTTTTTCAAAGCTGACCGTTACTACAAACACAACTCGGCCAGAGCTCTGCCAAGGAAGCTGTGTTTTCACCCGTGTTGGTTGGTTGGTTTGTTGCTCTGTCAGCAGGATTACTCAGAAACGACCCAACTGTTCTCTCCAATGGTTGGGAAAATGATCATGAGACTCTGAGACTAGAGAGACCTCCTAAAATACCTCGTACCTAAAAAGCATAAAAAAAACCCTCCCAGGTTGAGTTCTTTCTCTCGATGAACAAAGGTATATTTGGGTGACGTATTTCTGTAAGTGTATATAATCTGAGCATATCCCCCCAAAAAATCTTGATCCAATGGATTCAAGTGTGGATTTATTGGGGAACTGTCTGTCCCTGATGGAGATTGTCCCTCCAATCCAACATCCTAGTCAGATGCTGAGGACAAAAAGATGTTCCTCATTACTTGGAACAAATGAAATTGGGTTCACCGTGTTCGCTCCAGCATCTTTCCTCTGTAATTTACTGAGAATATTTCTGCGTTGGGTCGGACCCACCGCGCTTATCACCGCTGCTCAGAACAACCGTAATTACACTGATTAGCTGAAGCACAAACCCGCACATGCATCGTCACCCAGAAAACCTCAGGCCCAGACTGTGGCTTTAATCCCACTCACCCGTGTGGGCGGTGGAAGTGATGCGATCGCTGAAAAGATCAAAGCCGGTTCTGAGAGAGAGAGAGAGAGAGCGATACGGGAACATGTGTAATTCTTAAATGAGCTACAAAAGGCTGGGGAATAGCCGCTAAGAGCTCGCTGTGACCTTTGACCTTTGACTCGACAGTTAATAGCAATATTCTTGTGTATGTCGAGGTAAAGAAAAGGAAAAATGAAATGGAGGAAAGAAGGAAGAAATTACCTTATTTGCTGTGCAGGCTGATTAAAATGTGACTTTTGCTCATTAAACGCAATCGAACGTGTGCGAGTGCTCGCTCTCATATACTCGCATGCTGCACTAATGAAATCCCTCGCTGTCAGAGAGACTTAGACCTGTTTCAGACAATTTACTTTTATACTCTTCTTTAATAAAAACAGGATTACTGTGTCCCAGCGGCGGCGTAGAGCGATCACATAATGCACTGCGCTGACAGACAGTTGTTACTTAAGTGAATGATCTTTGCCGTTTCTTCCCTCCTGTGGGAGGAGTTTCCCCAACAAGAGGGAAAACATCCACCGTATCGATTTGGACTCCAAAGGTCGTCCCTTCCGTTCTTTTAAGTGTGTTTTCTCCAAGTGACACATTTCAGAGTGAAGAGGGAGGAGCTGCCCAGAGGTTAGGGCGCCGGGGAAGTCGGAAGTTGTCTCCTTCAATTCAGTGCATCAAGTGCCAAGCTCATAGCCTGCCGTCCAAAATGGCCTTTCAGATTGTGTCCCGGTGACTCTTCCTCATCTGTAATCTGGAAGTTAATCTTTGAATGGTTCCTCTTCGAAAATCATGAAGTCCTGCATGTTGATGTGAAAACAATTCATCTTCAGGAAAAAGCAAATCCTGCACATCTTCCAACAATTACTGAATGAACATGTAAGAAATCTCACTCATTCACCGCCTGACCGTAGCCCAAGGCCGAGACGGCGGTGGGAAGACAGCTCCGTTGTTATCAACTGCATCATCCATGTCTCGCTAACTGTTTTGCTTTAGCAGCATCAGCTGTTTAACCTTATTTATTTATTTTTTTAATGACTCCAGTCATGTGATGTTAGCGCTTGTGCAGGGTGCACAGTGATTGGTTGGTGTATGACGGGTACACAGATCATTCTGCTGGGTCCAAATTGAAATGATTGGTTGTGTTTCTTGGATGATTTCGCATCATTTCAGCTCATAACATTACAGTTATAGACGTCACCATTTAGTGACTAGTAAATCATCCACTGAAAAATATTTGGTAAATCATTGTAACAACTTTTGGTCATTTTCCCTCTAGTCTCTATGTAACTCCTAATGGATAAGATGGATGGATACTTCTACTCCGAAATAGTAAACAAGTAAACAATGTGTCGTCTAATTATGAAATGTGCTTTGTGTTGAGACTATGGGATGGATTGTTTCACTTTGGTTTCCTCATAAATTGAATCTTAATGGTCGATAACTCTTTATTATTGGTCCAAAATGGATCTGAAACACATTTTCGGATGAAAACGGATAGAATTTCATTCTCCCTTGTATCGTCACCGTGGTGAACTGTGTCAGGGAAGATTTGTGTGATGATAGAAACTCCAGCGTCACGCTGAGAGAACATTATCTTCTGAGGAAACGAGCAGCCGAGGAGAGATTTGTTTTCTTTCAGGAAATGTTTCGGAGGAAGTAACTCGAAGCTTTGTCATTTTCCTTTCGCTGCGAATCAAAGACGCCGGCAGCCTTTTGGTACATTTGCATTATTCATGTCATACTTCTACACACAGCAGTTATGAAACTCATTGTAATACCAACTGCAGGTAAATGCATTATTGATGATATTTAATGATGTTGAATTACCATATTGGAAAGACCCCATGCCTTGGCCTGAGCACATGCACTCTCATAAGTGTTTTTTCATCTCAGTCAGCCACCCACACACACACACACACACACACACACACACACACACACACACACACCCATACCCATATTGTAATGAGGAGTGTTTTTAATGTACGTTCATTTCCACTAGAGTAAAGCTCATTGCCCTCAGGCAAAAGGGGAAACACTGACAGAATGTTCACTTGGATACGCAGCCGCTGTCATTGTGTGAGGGTTGTTCCATTGAGGCAGAGTGTGTGTGTGTGTGCGTGTGTGTGTGTGTGTTCAGGGAGGCGTGTGTAATCTTTCTAAAGAATCTGTGTCGACATACATACAGATTGAAACGTTGCCTTTTTGTGGGTTAATGCGGTTGTGGCTCTCTGTAAGAGACATTATGTTTGTGTTGGCACACGCTCTATGTGTAAATATGCTGTGGTTGCATTTTTTTAAAACACATATTTAAGAGCTTAGTGTCTCCCATTTAGTGCCATCTATTGGTGAAGTCACACATTGCAACCAACATATTCCCCCTGACGCCATTGTTTGTCATCTCCTTCCTTGCTTAGTGTAAATAAAATGGAAAGGACCCATCTTTAGAATCCCCCCCCCCGAGGGTGGGCTGAGGGGTATTCTGCTGCATCGTGCAACTTCACTAGTAGATGTCACCACATCCTAAGCACCATAGCAAGGGTGTCGATCTCATTCTAGTTCGGCCCAATTAGATCGCAACGGGGCGGGACGACACGAGCCACAGCACAATTGCCAATAGGCGACGGCAACTGCTTGACGGTGTCGTGCGCGGCCCCTAGTGGACACGTTTGAAACAGCAGCTACTTTTGACTGGAGAATGAATGTCGGATGCCCCTTCTGATTTTGGCCGCAGGACTTATGTTTGACACCCCTTTGATCTTTAATCCCTAAAATCAATATCATGCTGGTTTAAGTGAATCTACCTTGCGATGCAGCACAGTTGACCCGATTTCCAAGGTGGATGTTCTCCCCATTTGTTTGAATAATGATCCTCTCCTCCTTCGCTCTGAGGCAACCTACTTTCGTTGTTTGCGGAGTGCAAGCTTGCAGTTGCGCACCTGAATGACTGGTGCCGTCATTTATTCCCGGTTCTTCTTTATCCTCGGCGAAGGCGCCGCGGCGCTTGCTCGTCATTGGCTGTAATCTCGGCCGAGGAACGCGGAGGACGTGAGATCACAGCCGCCTGCTCGTCGTGGTCCTTTGTTCTGCGCTCAGCGGAGGGGGCCGCCGCGTTGAGGTTGCACGGTAAAGATGTGGCAGGAGGGAAATTACCCAATGATCTCGAGGACCCCCCGCCCCGCCACCCCTCCCCCACCCCCGTATCCCTCCCCATACAGTATCTCTGATCATGTCTCTTTCCCCCAGCGCCTCTCCTCTTCTTCCCCCCGTTCTTCCTCGTCTTCCTCGTCTTCCACCTCTCCCTCTCCGCCGAGACGCCCGTAAACACAGAGCTTATATCGCTGTCACTGCTCATTTCCGCAGTCGCCCATAAAACCTGCTGATGGCTCATCCGTTTCCCCGCCAGCTGATGTTGTCTTTGTTCATTTCTACCTCCGTGCGAGATGGGCATATTAGCCGCTGCCTTTTCCCCCGATTGTTGAAAGCCGTGCCACATTAACATTATAAACGGGGCGGGGCAGACGGGTGGGCCCCGGGATATTAAGACGGATGAACGGAGCGCAGGAAGGAGTCGGATGTGTACGTTTGCCGTCGATGTGACGAGTCGCACCAAGCCCACTTCCGCGCAGCTCTTAAGCCGAGCGGCGAGAAACAAAGCATCCGGTGAAAAATGGCCGCCTGTAAAAAGCTCGTCTAGAGTTCCAGGCGAAATGATGAGCTCAGAGTTAGAGAATATGTTTTTCATTCAGTCCTGGTCACTGCTGAGTCACTATGACACCAAGTAAACCTGTTAGATTTGATGAGTAGTGACATCACGGGCAGCACTGATTGATCACCGTAGGTCCTTTTTACGTTATGTTCCATTATGTTTAATTATTCATGCTTATGTGATTTATATTAATTATGTATGGATCCTATTTGTTGTATACGTTGTATAAACACATGTTTTAATCCATGCTCTTTAAATGTGGATGAGGCTGCTTTTGTACGTTCAAAATCACTTTTTGGAGCAACACAAGTGAATTGGACTCACACACACACACACACACACACACACACACACACACAGACTGACACTGATCTGTGCTGACGTGCACCACAATGCCAAGGCAAGGTCACGCTGCTTCTCTTCCCTCCTGGACATGTGGAGTTCAAAGTTCTTGTCCCTCTGTCTCTTTTTGCCGCCTCTCTCTCTCTCTCTCTCCTCCCCCCTCCCTCTCTCTCTCTCCCTCTCTCTCCCTCTCTCTCTCTCCCTGGCCTTCCACCAAAAGAAACTTGATACTTACATTATGAACATGAGGTCGGGATAATTGAAACTGTAGCGTGAGACTGATGAAATGCTGACTCGTCCCGTCACCACCTGCAGCAGAAACCAGACTAATGACTCAGCTCTGGATTTAGCCGCTCAGTCAGAAATCAGGCTATTCCAAGTTTCTCTGTATTAAACTATTCCAGGTTGTGTTTTTATTAACAGACGGATACGATGACTCCTACATGTCCCCCAGGGACCTAGTGGCCTACTAATGACTGCCTCCGCACACACACACACACACACACACACACACACACACACACACACACACACA
>JAFBJT010108426.1:114305-139022 GCA_016785325.1 Chascanopsetta lugubris
GAGAGAACTCCGAGCTGCAAAAAAAGGTGAGGAAGGAGGAGGAGGGGGGAAACCCCCAAACTTTTGTTATATTCAAATGTTTGTTACATTGTTGCTTTCTTGTTTTTTTGCACTAGTGACTATTTTCTTAAACAATTGTGTGTAGAAGAAGAGATTAGGGAATTATTTATTATTTTACATTGTTGTTAATTAGTTACATTAGTTACATTGTTTTACATTGTTGTAGTTTGTAAATATTTTTATTTTTTATTTGGAACAATAAAATATGTGTCCTAAATTTGAACATAATCATAATCATAATCGACTAACTAAAGGTAAAATCACAAAATTTCACGTATTTCATACGTTTTTTTTTGGTGATACTAGCCCTGTATTTTCTTGGTATCGGATCAATACCAAAATTCCCAGTATCGCCCACCACTTCTTTTTGGGAAGAGGCCATTTTTGGTCCGTAGGGACAAATATGTTTTTTTAAAGGAACTCTTGGGGGTTAAACGTGCCGTTTACGGGTATGGAAAACAAACCAACACCCTCAAAGTATTTTCCACGGCCAAAAATCAGGCCTCCGAAGCCAGACGCATCGCATTGCTTATTGCATTGCTAAATGTGGGAAGCCATTCACGGATGGGAAATTCATAAAGGACGCATTTCTTAGTTGCTCTGATGTCCTGTTTGAAGGCTTGCCAAACAAGGAAATAATCAAGTCAAGAATACATACAGGATATTCCCATGTGTTCAGCGACACATCACTGGATTGGGGCTAAAAGGTGCTAATGTTTTTAGCATTTCGTCAGACGAGAGCGTGGATGTGAATGACATCCCCTGTTTGGCAGTCATGGTAAGATACTGTGAATCAACTATAAGAGAGGAACTGTGCAGTTTTAAACCAATGCCTGACAAAACAAAAGGCAAGGACATAGCCAAAGTGTTTTGACATTGAGACCATTTTTGCAGTGACAACAGACGGTTCTCCCGCCATGGTTGGCAAGCAGCGGGGAGCTGTTAAATTGATTGAAGAAAAAGTCAGTCACCCCATCATGAAACTCCATTGTATAATACACCAAGAAAACCTCTGTGCAAAGAAATGAAGTTTAGTCTACGGTGGAAAAGATTGTGAATGACTTAGTTAAGCGATTTGCGCTGACACACCGACAGTTCCAGTCCCTACTAAGACTGATTCCAAGTTCAAAGCTCTCCCTCTCCACTCAGCAGTGCGGTGGCTGAGCTGCCATAAAGTTTTGGAGCGTTTTGTTGGCTGCTTTGATGCTATTGAGGTCTTTCTGGCTGAAAGGGAACAAAACTATCCAGAAGTAGAGGATGACACATGGATTGTGAGCAAAGCAGACCCTTTCATCTACGCAACAACCCAGACTCATTGGCGCCATTCACTGCAATACACATCCTTTGTGTGCAGGGTGACCCGCCCAAACGCGGGGGGTAAGATCCCTCTCTTCCTCTCACTCACACCTAAGAGTGACGTAGGATGTGAACTCTGCACCGGCATTGGCTGAGACCGGACACACCCAGCAGGGAAGCCCAGAGACGTCATCCAAGTTATATAACATAGCCGTGCGTGTCCACCAAAAAGACAAGACTATCTTTGGATTACCCAAGGGTTAACACCAGGGCATTGCCTTACGAGCACAGACCCTCTACTTTTAACTACTTTTCAAGCTTTTTCCACCACCTTCCAACTCGCGGACCGAACCCATAGACGTCTACTTTGCTTGTTCCCCTCAATTGTGTTTTCCTTTCGGATCTACTGAAGATCGCTGCGCAGATCTTCTGTGAGCACCCGTGAATGCGTATGCATCGATGCAACCCTTTGAACCTGTCCGCCGTCGCCGAGAGATGAATCACGTCAGAGTCGCCTGAGTCACCTGACGAAGAGCCCGTCATCCAGCCACAGAGAGTGGTGAACAGACTCCAATATCCAGCTCCCGCACGACAATGAACCGCCGAGCCCAGTCAGGACCGTGCTGCGGACCACTCAAGTGGACTTTGCTGTACAACTCCGAACGGAGCAACTCACAGTAAGAGGCGCATGTCTGGACAGAGATTCAGTTAGCGCAGGATACACTGTGTTTTGGAACTTGTAAGAGTTGTATGTTTTGTTCTTTGGTCTAATCATCCACAATGCGATCAACCTGATAACCTCATATGACACCAGTTAAAGGACCAGTACCTGACCAGATGAACTGAGGTTCATTGGCTCTGATACTGTGGTGATATATGTTGATTATGAGTGAAATAGTGAAGATTCTGTCTTTCAGTCCCTTTTTTCTCTGTTACTAACCTCAGTTAATGTACCACCATCTTAGTTCTGGTGAGGAAGGGACGCCGCGCCCTGCCATTTTGGTTTCCGTGGTTACGTCACCCACGTGACTCCATCCCAATCTCTCTCTCTCTCTCTCTCCCTCTCTCTATCTCTCTCCCCTCCCCCTTTCACACACACACACGCGCGCACGCGCACACACACACACACACACCATGTTTTATGTGTTTACTTGTGTTGTTTTGTAATGCATGTCTGTTAGTATAGTTGGATTATGATAGTGTTAATTGTTAAGTGATGTTGTTGTAAGATAATTATTGTTTTGGTAATAAACCCTGTTATAATTTTAACATGTCGTAGTCTGTGTTTATTGTGATTATATGTATAACAACAGCTGGAACGCCCACAGTCAGTGCTAGAATTTCACCCTCACTATTTTGAGACTGTAGTTTTAATGGTCAATTTGGTTATTGGTCCCTGGTAACAGGGTGGTGCCCCGAGGTTACTCTTCGTAGTAAACATTTTTACATATCATTACTGATCCCCAAAGGTAGTTGATATATTTTAAGCCAACCAAATTGTCCCCATTTATGCACAGCACGTGCGAGGCTGGTAAAAGTTGATTCACAAGAGAAATATTTGAATAATTCATCCCAATGTTGTTATTATTATTATTAGTATTGTTATCATTATTGTTGTTGTTGTTGTTATCGTTATTATTATTATCATGATTATTATTATATGCGGTAGGGTGGTAGGGTTCCTGTTGACGCAAGTCCAAATAAAATTCTGACACTGTTGAGAATGTATGTTGACGCTGTGTCATCATTTTGCCGGTGTGTGTGTGTGTGTGTGTGTGTGTGTGTATGCTGTGCGCATGGACGGGGCAGAACCCTGGGGGTATGGCACACTCATTGACTGATTGAATTTCAAATTGACACTCAGAGTCAAAAAGGTTGCCAACCCCTGGATTACATCAATCAGTTAAAATATATACTTTATATTTGCCCTCTTGACATTTGTTTTTGTTTAAAGGGGACCTATTGGGGCTATTTAAGGGACTTTCTATTTGTTCTTTCGCACCTAATACGCTGATAAATGGTATTTATAGTCTCAGAAAGGCTTTGTTTTTTTAAACGAATCCCTTCCTAAGGGGAGACGCAGGGTTTTGCCCCCCCCCCCCCCCCCCCCCAAAACCTCACTCTCCCCCAATTGGCTGATCGGTAGGCGATCCCAGATTGCCTAGTTGGTTAGTCCAGCCTTCTAAGCAAGCAAGTTTCACACTCCCAGGTGGCTCTCAGCCGGCAGCGTTCACTGCAAAACACAAACATTGCAAGGAGAACTAACCGACTTCAAAACGTGAACATAAGAGTACGTTTACAATTACACTGGAATGATAAAGGATAAACATATTAGACTGCTTGGTTCAGTCCCACTGTGCTATGACATGTTAGCCCGAGCTGGTCATGAGGCTAATGAATGCAGCGTATTAGGAACAGCGTTGTTTCTTAAACACGGGAAACTGGTTATTGAATCAAAACTAAAGTTGGAGCTTGTCCGCTATGTTACAGGGAGTCTAACGAGCCATCAACTGTACTTTTACATCCTTCCTCTGCAGAGGTATTGAACTGAGAAGTCCGAATCTTGATTCTGTTTCTGTCTTTACCAAAGTCCCACACTCATTATCATAGCGAACATATTTATCCGACACAGTTGAAGTAGCGTTCTCAGAGTGGATTCCAGGCTTAAAATATAGTTTGTTTGAAACAAATTTGTCCAGCAGACACCAACATATGTTAGTCAAAAGCAGACAAACAATCAGCACCGTGGGACATAGTGAGGTAAAAGTGTGTTGTTTACCTTGGAAATGACGACAGTCTTCTCTTTTGAGACGGAAAATTGGGAGGTCTTCCACCAACCCAAAGTTCGTTAATCCTGAAAAAATAAATTCCTCGCCGGTATAATAACTAACTCCATTGATGAGCTAGAGGACAAGCTCAGCTTCGGACAATGTTGGCAGGTTTTCTCGAGATATCGAGCCTTCAGAACAGGGTCCAACTTGTCTCAGTATGGTCCATCGCCTTTATGTTTTGAACGGTCCATTTATCCCTGTTTCCCTGTGTGCCTCTGTCTCTGCAGCACCGAGTCTAACTCAACAATATAAACAAAGCCTGTTGCCTGCTAAAATGGCGCTGGCGGTCCATAACGCATTGCAAGATCATGTGCCCTTTCGAGCCGTATAGTTAGGTTGGAGAGCGCCTTTGTTTGATTGACATCCTCTAGTGCAGACAAACACGGCCACCCTCGTTTGTGACATATTTGCTGCTCCTGCTGAAGTTGCCACTGTCTTTGTTAAATTACCCTAACATGAGTTTAGGTCATTTTAATGCGGTTTCAACCAGCTTATTAGTGATACCTCTAAACTACAACAGTGTGTTTAACTCCAAAAGTGAGGAAAACCACAATAGGTCCCCTTTAAGGCATAACGACTTTTCAATAAGAAGAAAACCAAAAAAATATCCACTTCAGTGGGATTTTGTTCGGTATTCCCACTCCAAAATCTGCTCAACCTCTAACTGCCTTGGGCTATTACACGTATTGAGGCATAATACTCACGGCTAAATAATCCATAGAACAGGACACGCTGGACTCCAGGTGGAAATCAGAGAAAGAGAGGAGGACCTCACTGCCTTGGCTGGTCCTGATGTTCCAGTAGCACTCAGCATTGGGGTGATAAGGCAGGGGGTAGTTCGGGGAGGAGAAGGCCCCCAATGCAGTTGTCAATGTCCCCCCACAGCCTTGAAAAGTGACAAATATATACATTTCTTTCTAGGAAAACACATGATGTACATTAAAGGTGCAGTGTGTCTAATATTTTGCTAATTTTTGTCACTTCTAAAAATGTTACAAAACACACACTGACATTTTCATGAATCTATAATCACCTAAATCTATTATTTTTATTATATCATTACCCTTAAATGAGCCCATTATTGTATGTTTACAGGGTATCCTTTCTAGGAAGGCCGCCATGTTTCTGCAGTAGCCCAGAGTGGATGTATCTTTTGAGTTTTAATGACAACTGAGGGCCACCGTAGGTTCCCCTGCATGTTCAGAGGCATACAACTCCACCTCTAGATGTCACCAAATCTTACACACTGCACCTTTAAGAAATAATATAAAGATGCATTTGTATCTAACTGCAATACTCTAATTTCTTACCTGGAATTGGCAAATGGTCTAACTAGACAACAACAATGGTACTCACCAGTTTGTGAGCCATCCCAGTGAGCAATGAATCCACGATATGTGAAAGACAAATCGGAAAAGAATCGAATCCAAAGACGGTTGCTATGGGATACCAGCGCTGGAGGACCCTGACTGCCACAGAATCTACCAATCAAGGGAGATGTCTCATAACCACCATCCCTGCAAAATAAAAATGTATTTTGTGAAATGGAATAAACCATGACTGATGACAATACTTTGTACAGACAGTTTAACCCTGAGGCGTCACTTTATTTTACGACCATTTTGAGTCATTAAGGACAAAAATGTCTGCTTCCAAAAAACGCTGGAAAACGTATACATATTTTTAATCTTTTTTTTTGCATAAATGTCATAAACAACTTCAGCTCTGTTCAAAACTACCAAACATATAGTTTATGTTGTGCATTTATTTATAAAAACGTGACAGCATGTAATCAAACTGGCATTCAAGAGTGAAGTAAATTTATTTCATAGTGTTCTGGTGGTCTATTAAATTTTATATATTTACATATTTATTATATTAAGCGCCATTGGCGAATATGATAGCCAGATGAAGAGGTGAAATTTACTAGTTTGGACAAAAATGTCCATAGTGATGCATAAGGGTTCATTTATCACTCTTTATACTTATGCAATAGATTTTGGACCATGAAAAGGTTGCAGTCAAACTATCCCAAGGAATTCATTTCTTACCTGATCTCCACAAAGTCTAAGCCGCAAGAGGGAGGGGAACCCTCCAGCTCAAATGTGGTGAAGTTCAGCAAAATCTGCATGTTGACTTCGACAATTATCTTGAAGATGCAGTCTCTGTGGTTGGGGTAGTTGTTTGGATAGTTGGGTGAAACGAAGGATCCTGTAGGTGATGTGAATGTCTCACCACAATCTAATATGAGAGAAATTTGAAAAGAACTTCTGAGTACATAACAATTTTGTGACGATAATATTCCTCCATACATACATTGATGCACACTTTATTTATTTATAAGTATACGTCATCCTACCCCTCCACAACTGAGATTGTGCACCAAGCCCCAAAAGGCAAGATTTCTTCTGTAGTGCAGTTTCTTTCACCTACCTCCCATATGTCATCAACCTAATTTGAATACAATGCCCCAGAGCTTTGAGATGCAGTGGAAACGAAAATCACTTTTACAAAATTAAAAAATCAAAAAATATTTTACCTTAGTAAATCAATTCCTGGTAATAAAAGTAATAGGGGCTAAAGATAAATAACATACTGAAAAATATTTCGATTTCAATCTTATTTCAGTCACTGGAATCGCAATAAGATCATTCCAGGACTTAAAACTGGATAAATTGTTGTGTTTGACTTACATTGCATTAAATTAAATTAAATTAAATTAAATTATACTAGATGAAGATAAACTCTTCTTAAATTGAAGAGTTAAAACTGTTGCTCTAAGGCAGTTAGATAAGTGAGTGGATGGATGGATGGATAGATGGTGATAGACAGATAGATAGATAGATAGAAAAATATATAATAATAAAAATGATAATAAAGAGCCCCAAGAATGTTTTCAATAATGTGTTATGGAGGATATGCAGCACAGCGCAGCACAGCACACCGGTGCGCTGATTAGCAGGGAGTGATAACAACTTTCTTTCCCTGCCACGGCAATTTCAGTTGGAGCTCCTCAAACACAGAGGATGAAGATTGACGGGACTGAGACAATGATCGATTGTGTGTGTTCATCAAGAAAAAGCACATGATTACCGCTATCAATAAGTGCGTGTTGTATGTGGTAGTGACTAAATAAACATCATCTTCATGGTCCTGACCAACTGTTATTGCAGTGGACAGCGTTCAACCACATTCAGGAGCGGGAGAATTCAAAATAAAAAACCACTGGAATACTGTAATTGAAGGATGTCATTCAGATCAGATCCATCTTTACTGCTGGCCAGGAGAAACGCTGCCCCACCAACTGTGGATCCTCCCCCACTACAGGCCAGGAAAAAAACCTACCCCTCCAGCGAGGATCAACCTTCCCTACAGGCCAAGAGACAACTTGCCCCCCCACCTGTCACAAGGACATCACTGCCCACATTAACACACACCTGCAACGTCCAGTGGATGAAGAGGACCACGGGAAGTCTCAGTCATACTCTAACCCTGAATCCCCCAGAAGCTTCCCTATCTTTGAATGGGACATCAAAAACAAATGGGACGAAGAGACTGAAAGATTGCAGCAGAAAAATAGCAGGCTACATGATGAAAAGAAGGACCTGCTGAGATCAAAGCAGTGGCTCAGGCTGCAAAACAAGCTCTACCACCATTCCAAGCAGAGTGAGAGAAGGATGGAGCAGCTTCGCAGCCAAATGTCTAAAGACACCGCCGATCTATGTTAGCAGGTCACACAACTTTGCTGTATCGTCACTCAACTGCAGAATACGCTGCCTGTTGAACAGGCAGGTGGACAGCGGCCAACTCGCCCAGTCACCATGAATCTGCTCCACATCTGGTGCCTGATCAGCCACCCTCCAGAGAGATGCAACCTACTCATTCACCTGTCAGTCTTCACTCTCAGAGACAGTTACCTGATGAGCCAACATTAAATCATCGCTGAGGCCTCGAAAGATACGGCGACGGTACTTCTGAGCATCTGCTCCTGACTCCATCCACCCAGCCTCGTGACCAGTATAATTTCTTATCCACCCCTGATGACACTGCTGACCAGCAGCACCCTTGATCCAGACATCCTAGTCCAGTGGGGGGCCAAGAGCAATATTATAGAAGGCCTAATCCGACCAGAGATTTTGTCCATCCAAACCCACATGAGTTTGCCCACCTGAGGATTGCCCCGAACAATATTCTCCCAGCTGATGCTACGGAACGCTTCAACTTTCAAATATTGGTGGACCAACTTAAGCTGGAGGAGGCTTTCCTTATTGCAGACTCCTACTCCAATCCCAGGCACCCCTACACCAACACAATGGAAACCCTAAAGCAAGAGTATGGACAGCCCCACCAGCTGGCCCACGCGGGAGAGGACGTGCTGTACTCTGACAGACCTCCAGGAGGATGCAAGGTCCTGTTGAAAATCTGTAAGATTTTGCTGAGACATGGAGATTGGATCCTAGAATCCTACGCCATTCTGGACGATAGTTCAGAATGCAAAATCCTCCTAGCCGCAAAACAGGTAGGTCTTAAAAGACAGCCTGAGGAACTGCCTCTGAGAACAGTAAAGCAAGATCTACATGTACTTCAAGGTGAGGCAGTTTCCTTCAGCATTTTTCCTGTAACTCAGCCCAAGAGGATCTTCCAAATCCAGGGAGCATTCTCTGCCAAGACACTTGGGTTGGCGGAGCATACCCATTCTGTGAATGTCCTAAAGAAGAAGTATCGCCATCTACGGAGCCTGCCGATCCAATGCATTAACAAAGCAAAACCCATCCTGCTGATCGGATCAGACAACCCACACCTCGTCACCCCAGTGGAGCCGGTCCGGCTTGGTCCTCCGGGTGGGCCTGCAACAGTCAAGACCTGCCTGGGGTGGACACTCCAAGGTCCAGCGCAGAACATTATGCATCAATTAACTGAGAAACAGTGGTACTTCACCTTCACCTCCTCACAGCCTCCAAATGCCCAACTGTTCAAGGATGTTGAGAAGCTTTTGGCAAATGGATGTCCCGCTCCCCCGATCATCAAACATTTACTCCTGTGCTGGCGGATATTCCCAATCAGCTGCGCCGCCTGCCTTGTGTCCCTCCCCGAATGATGTGCCATCAGAAACTACGCTCCGATTGCACGGAATATCAACATCAGCTGTCTTGCCCACTTCCCTGGAGAAAGCAAACTATAAGACGTTGAAAACATGCTGTTGTGCTTGTCATACTCAAGGCCTACCTGTCGGTCTCCCCTTCCACCCACCCACATCCTGGTTCTGCTCCTCCCGCTTGATATTTACATTGGCTGTAGAACCGCCCTATCTTCCCGGAGCTGTCACCGTTGCTTTCACCGGTGATTGGTCTGCTTACCCTCACTGTGCTTTCAGCTTCTGACCAGCGTCCAGGCTGGCATCCAGGCTGCGCCATTCTCCTTGGCAACCTCAGCCAGCTGAGATACACTTAGTTACCAGCCGGCTCAGAGCGCACCCTCAGTATGGCCCTCCTTAACGCGAGGTCAGTAGTGAGTAAAACTTTTCTTTTAAATTACTTCTTCACCTCCCACAAACTGGATATTATGTGTATCATGGAAACATGGATCCATGCCGGAGACTATACCCCGTTCTCTGAACTCGTTCCTACTGCATGTTCGTTCTTCAGCTTGCCCCGCACCATGGGTGGTGGCGGTGGCATAGCCTTTGCATTTAAATCAGAACTACAGTGCCGCCTGTCCCAGCCTGTGACAAGATATTCCAGCTTTAAGCAGGAGTTTTTCGCTTTGCGCTGTTGTATATCGTCCACCAAAATATAATAGGGACTTCATAGATGACTTTGCAGATTTTTTGTCAGGGATTGTGGTGAAATATGACCATATTTAAATCAGTGGTGATTTTAATATTCACGTGTGTTGTGAATCTAGACCCCTGATGAGAAACCTGATTGATTCCTTTAATTTTACCCTGCGCATATTTAGCCCCATTCATGAAAAAGGACATATTTTAGATCTCATATTCTCTTATGGTTTGTCTGTCTCTATAAATGAAATCTGTGCCACCACGTGTATCTCAGATCATCTACCTGTGCTGTTCATAGTGACTCTTACATGTTCAAATAAACCACTGCCCGTTTGCCACCTGTGCGCTACTAACTTCACCTGCCACACAGTTCTCCATTAAATTTCACTGTTGTGTTCACTTGATGGGAAAAGTCCTCTCAGTGCTGATGAAATTTTAACTATTTTCAACTCCACATGCACAGACATCTTGGACTGTGTTGCTCATCTTAGGCCTAGGTGTACTAAAGCACTCTCTGAGCCAAGGTTAAATGAATCAACACAGGCTCTCAGACAGGCATGTAGATGTCCTGAGAGATAAACTCATTGTATCCCGTCAAATTCTTCACGGTTGCCTGTCTGACTATCAGAGAACTATCAAAGGTGCCCAAACTTCCTACTTCTCCACCATAGTCACTAATAACAACCATAAGCCTCAAGTCTTGTTCAATGACCTCAACTCTATTATCAATCCAAATGAAGTATCCCCTCTCGTGCCTACACCCACTCTCTGTAACAACTTTTTACAATTTTTTATCAAAGACGTTGCTGCCCTCAGACGAGCTGAAACAGGAGTCAGGCCCATCTTAGACCCCGCTCCTTCACTGCCCTCGGCTACCCTTCACCAGTTTGAGCCTCTGACCCTCACCCAACTCTTTGATGTAGTCCATCATCTTCACACCACCAACTGCCCCTTAGACACTATTCCCCCTCAGAGAGTTTTTTGAATCAATTGGAGCTAGTGTTCTGATGCTGATCAACACCAGTCTCAGCTCAGGCTGTGTCCTTATGGCATTTAAACATGTGGTAAAACCATTAATCAAAAAGAAACATCTCTACCACTCCACCTTTTCTAATCTTAGGCCCATTTCTCACCTTCCCTTTTTGTCCAAGGTTTTAGAAAGAGCAGTGTATTCCCAGCTACAGTCATTCTTAGCCGAGCAAAACTGCCCTGCTAAAAGTTTTTAATGATCTGATCTTAGCTGCTGACTCAGGTGGTCCTGCCACCCTAATCCTTTTAGATTTGTCGGCCGCCTTTGACACTGTGGATCATGCAATCCTCTTACAGCGTCTACTACAGTACGTTAGTATCACTGGCTCTGCCCTCTGCTGGTTCAGGTCCTATCTGACAGATCAGAGTTTTTCTGTGCGGTTAGGATCACTTTTCTCCTGATGCAGCCCCTCTGACCTGTGGAGTCCCTCAAGGCTCCATCCTAGGCCCTATTATTTTCCTCTTGTATATGTTGCCCCTTGGCGGTGTTATTCAAAAACATAAAATTTCCTTTCATTGCTTCGCTGATAATGTCCAGATTTACCTGCCATTTAAGGGGACCTATTGTGCCCATGAAAGGGGCTCTCTGTTTGTTCTTTAGCCTCTATTATGATGATAAACGGCATTTATAGTGTCAGAAAAGCTTTTGATTTTTTTAAACGAGACATTTTTTAATTGTTTTTAAAGCCCTCAATAGCCTGGCCCCTCTATATCTTAGCAAGCTTTTGCATCATCACACCCCATCCAGAGCCTTAAGGCCTTCTGACCAACTGTTTGCCGCGGCACATCTCCACATCAAAACATCCCAGTCCCTAGAGACTTTTAAATCCTCCCTCAAACCACACTTTTTCTCTCTGGCGTTTCCGAAATGAGCACAGCACATTTTAATGTTTCTTTACTGCTCTTTTTACTGTTTACTGTAATCTTATTGTTACTGTTTAAAAAAAAAAAATCTTTCTACTTACGTATGTACTTTAATGTATGTCCTTTATTTGCACTATTGTTCAGCATCTTGGTCGACTGCTGTCGTTTTAAAAGGTGCTTTATGAATAAAATTTGAGTTGAGTTGAGTAGATATAACAAAACTTGTTTGTCCCCGGATAACAATCTGAGTTTCTTGTATGACCACCTCTGGTAAGAAATTGTCCAATAATTGCTTACATTTCATTGAGATTGGATAAACTAACAAACTTCACAAAATTTAAATTAGTGCTGAATAGTTTCATACACCTTCATTTGATGTAACAATAACACTATAGATAAATGCATTTATTACTATCAATTAATATCACACCCATCCACATTAATTTACATCTGTTAACAAAACACAATGAAATACATAATATATTTTTTCAATTTGCAATGTGAATAACAGCATATGAATTATATTACATGTGCTGGGCCTTTCAAGCTTCATATGTACCTGTGGTTGCATTGATGGACACGTAACTGGCTGAAAATCCCTCTGTTGCTAAACTTGTGTCACTCACAAACAGGACTGTCAGGAAGTTGTCAGTACTGGTGATGGATGGAGGTATTGAACGTCCACAGAACCTTCACAAACAAAGCAAATACAATTCAAAAATCAAACTTCAAAACAGTCACAAAGGAGTGGGAAGACAATTCAGTTAGTTGAGAAACCTGAGGGAAAAATGCAATGAAAGTCCAGGTGTATGGTATGACAAGTTAGGCTACAAGAATGCAGCCTAATGAATTATTGTAATAGTGAATTGTAATGGATGACAAAAACTGATAATGCACCATATTAATAATGTAAAAAGAAAAAGAAAAGCTGTATGATATGTTAGTGTGATTATGCAAATGGTTACTTCATGATTTCTTTCCACACCCCCTCCCATTATTGCAGGTTATAGATTATCACTGTGGTGCCAGTGACCCAAGTGTCGTACCTTGAATTTAGGGATCCCACAGCCTAAAGTTCTGCTGGTGCAGGTTATTATTTATGGAGGCTACCAGTGTTGTTTTGTTTGTATCAATATTGTGAATGTGAAAATTACCTGTTGACAAAGTCTAAGGCATTTCAAGTGTAACTAAGAGGAATCCAAGATAAATTTGTGCTTTTACCGAGGGGCAACCTTCGGTGGAGGCGGATGAAGCACAATAGGATGTGAAAAAATTTGGAGTTCATAGGGTAACCACTGGGGGCTGACTCCAAAAGGGAGCCAATCCCCATAGACTCCCATGTTAAAATGGTCAACTTTACAGGTGAATGGAACATGTTTACAGCCTGGTACAAACTTTTGGTTGTGGTCTCAATCAGTCAAATTTTTTCCCATGACATCTGTGTGGGATGTGAATTATTTTCTAACTTGCTTATTTTTGTTCCATTAATGTTTGAAATTGCAGATATTTGAGGGCATGGCCGCTTGACTGACAGCTGGGCCAACCTGGCACATACCATGGATGATACGATGGCACCACAAGCCGACACACAGCTCTGTGTGTGTTCTGCCTCTTTGCCTGTTTTTGAATTAACGAGGAACTAGGAGAGGTTAGGATTCGGCAAGATGGCGATGAGGGACTTGCCCACAATTTGATTCAAACGCCCAAGGCAGAAACCAACAGGTGACGTCACAGACACTACGCTCATCTTTGTATACAGTCTATGGTCTCAACGCATCCAGTGAGAGATTGCTGCAGTCGGAGCTTGGACCAATCAGGCAGATCAAACCCGGCAATAGATACGTTGGAACACCGGCTTTGTTCGAGAGGCCCTCTAATTTATTTTTGGCTTCAGAGGTTGTCTGATTTTTAAACATCAGGGTTTGTGTGTTGACGCACATTATTGGGTCACAGTAACACCAGCCCTAACCCCTGACATGTTGGTTCTTGGTGGTAGACTAGCAACAAATTGGTGCCTGGTTTGGCACCTGTTTTGAGAGACAGAGCTGGTGCTCAGTTGGGGGAAACACAAAGAACTGGTGCTAAGTCAGGCACTGGTTTAGAACTAGCAGTGGAACTGGCACTGGTTTGGTGGAAAAGGGGCTTGAGTGTCTGAAGGAGAGTTATTGCAGGGCATTCCTTCCTGCAATTGTTAGATTGTCTGAATTCTGAATCTGCACTTTAACAATGTTGTCATTGTGCAAAAGCCCCTGCTTTACAATTACATGTTGATGTGCAGTATATGTGTATACTTTTTGCAGATTTAACCACTGTGGGACAACAAATGATTTTCTTATCTAATCTGATCTTATCATAAATATATTTATTAAAAACCTATTTTCTTTCAGTCATGGTTTTGTATTGAGAACATAGATTGTATATAAAGATGGACGTGGTGTCCGTGACGTCATCCATTGTTTTCTGCAGAGTGCTGAAGATTCCTTGAAGCAAATTGTGGGCGAGTCCCTGGTAGCCATCTTGCTAACTAAGTCCTAAGTCCTTGCTAAGTCCTAACAAACATTATACTGTACCTGCCAAGCTTGGTCCCAGTCTGCACGGTGCCATTGTCATAGACCTCCACATAATCAAAGGAACAGTAAGCGTGATACTCCAGGTTGAAGGAATCAAAAGATAAACGAAGCAGGTTTCCTGGGGGAGCTCTGATGTACCAGGTACAATTGACACCATGGGGGTAGTTGGTGGGGTGGCCGGGGGTTGTGATGGTGCCCGTGGGACTGGTCAGGGTATCACCACAGCCTAGTAAAGGGTAAAATGAGACACATTTTCAATACTGTTATGGAGACCTTAAAATTGCTTGAGGAAAATCATATACAAATCTGATACAAACTGCCACCCCCTGTGGAGTGAAATCAAGAGTGTAGAGTGAACCCCTCTCCCCTGGAATCAGGCTATTAGTATCACAACCGTTTGGAAAGGAGGCTACATGCAATAAGGCTTAAGGCCTGAAACCAAAAGCCGACAGTCTCATCAACAGTCAACATCGACATCATCAGTCAAGAACCACAAGTGTGACCGTAAAACGACCTGCAGGTGCAGTGTGTAAGATTTAGTGACATCAAGAGGTGAAGATGAATATCTTATCTATTCCCTCTCCATCACCCTTCTAAGCATGCAGGAGAACCTATGGTAGACTTCAGTTATCATTAAAACTCAACAGATGTTTAGTAAGTCCACTCTGGTGTACTGTAAAACATGGCAGCCCCTTTAGAGAGGACCTGCTCCTCATGCAAATATACATTGAGCTCATTTAAGGGTAATGGAGAAAAAATAGGTGATTATAGATTCATGAAACTATCAGTATGTAGTTGCTTTGTGATATTTTTAGAAGTGACAAAAATGAGGAATCTTACACACTGCACCTTTAAGAGTTATTTTTTATATAACACTTGCATAAATTCCATGCATGTGTCTACTTCCAGTAGATCCGCATGGGTATCTGCAGGTGGCATGTTGTACTCACCTCTTTTATATTTGTTTGTCACTCTTTCTCTGAATACTTGCCATTCAATATCAGTTGTGCTTGACAAAACATTTGCACTTGTGCGTGTCCTACCACCATAAGGTAAATTCATTTTGGGGAATATAACAGAAAATGTTACTATTGATCCATTTTTAAAAATCAGCGCTGAAATATAATGGATTCTATGTGGCCCGCAGGGATTAGTGATCATGATTAAAGGTGCAGTGAGTAAGATTTCGGTCATTTTTGTCACTTCTAAACATATTTATAATTAATTAATTTATAATAACCTAAATGTTTTTATTTTTCTGTTACCCTTAAACAAGCCCACTAATGTATATTTGCCAAGAAAAGCGAGTCCTCTCTATGGGGGCCTCCTTATTTTCACAGTTGCCCAGAGTTGATATACTAAACATCTTTTGAGTTTTATTGACAACTGAAGTCTACCATAACTTCTCCTGTATGCTCAAAGGGTAATGGTGAGGTGATGGATACAGCATGCAACTTCATCTCTAGATGTCACCAAATCTTACACACTGCACCTTTAACATAGTAGGGCATTAGGCTAAAGTGTGGGCAGAATGCTGATGTAACCCTCACCTTCTAAGGCCGAGCCATAAGCTGCTTCAAAGCCAAGGTTTGTGACGGATGAGTCACTTTTGAATTTGATGTACATGGATTTCTGAGTTGACTGGAGATTCGGGGGAATTGCAACACCACAGAATGTCCCCAGCAGAGGAGAGCTAGATGTGGAGCCATCTCTCACCTGCAACACACAAGAAATATAAATTAATTCATTTGATCTTCTATTCCATTTTCGAAGAAATGATGATGTGTCCCTCTCATACTGTATAAAAAAATGTCCGTGACGTCACCCGTTGGTTTCTGCGGAGTGTTTTTGAGGCAAATTGTGGACGAGTCACTTGTCACCATCTTGCCGAATCCTTACTTCCCCTACTTCTTGGTTCATTCAAACACGGGCAAAGAGGTGGAACACACATGGAGCTGTGGATGGCCATCGCATCACTGGTACATGCCAGGTAGGCCCAGCTGACAGTCAAAAGGGCACGCCCTTAATTATATGTACAGTTGTCATGGTGTCACATGTGACTGATTGAGACCAAAACTGAAGTTTGTGCCAAGCTTTAACCATTTTTCAGTCAACTCTAAAGTTGCTCATTTTAACACGAGAGTCAATGGAGCTTTGCTCCCTTTTGGAGTCAGCCCCCAGTGGTAACCCTATGAACTGCATTTTTTTTTCAATTGCAAATGTGCTTCATCCTTCTGCACTGGAGGTTGCCTCTTGGTCCCACTCTGTTCTTCATAAACAAACTCCATATTTGGTTTGTTGTGATCCATTCATCCTAGCTCGGACCTGCATTCCGGAGCTCTGACTTCTGGAGTAGCTAGAGCTAGTTGATTGTAGTTGGCTTCCTTGCAGTGCTGTAGTGCTTCTCCAGTAGCAGGAGGACTAACTTATCCTCAAGTGGCCTCTCGTTGCAGCCTTAGAGCCACTTCCGCTGATACCATAGGTTCTCTTTCATGCTCAGAAGGGTGAGAGAAAGGTGATGAATACAACGGGCAACTTCACTTCACTAGACATTCTCTAGATTTGACCAAATCTCGCACAATGCACCTTTAAACAAAAATATTGCAAGTCCAACTAATTGAACGAATTAGGATTTTCTTTACCTCAACAAAGTCATAACGGCAAGAGCCTCCTTCGACGTCAAAGGCAAGGAAGTTGAGGGTGACTACATAGCCCTCTGGCTGGTCTATGACCCACTCACAGACCTTGTTGTGGGGATAGGCATTGGGATGAAATGGAGAGCGCAACTGTCCAGTGCCTGAGAAAGTACCACCGCAAGCTGTGGAGAGAAGTGTTGAGTTGCTGTGAGTATTTGAATAGGAAGCTTTGACTGATCTGTGACTGGGCCTGTGCTAAATCTTTTATTTGTGATATACAAAGTGCCATCAATGGTAGGTACACTACTGAAAACTAGCAAGCTGATTTCTGTCATTTTTATCACTTCTAAAAATATTACAAAACAATTAAATACCAACAATTTCATACATTTTTAATGCACTAAATGTTTTTTTTTCTTTTTCTATTACCCTTAAATGAGCCCATTGATGTATATTTGCATAAGAGGCAGGTCCTCTCTCTGGAGGCCGCCATGTTTTTTTCAATAGCCCAGAGTGGAGATACTAAACATCTTTTAAGTTTTAATGACAACTGAAGTCTACCTTAGGTTCAACTTCATGCTCAGATGGGTGAGAGTGAGGTGAAGGATACAAGATGCAACTTCACATCTAGATGTCATCAAATCGTACAGACTGCACATTTAAGTAAAATACACTGGTGGATGGGATTAACTTCACGTAACAATTTGAGTCTTTAAAGGTGAAGTTGCATGTTGTATCCATCACCTCACCCTCATCCTTCTGAGCATGCAGGAGAACCTATGGTAGCCGTCAATTGCCAATAAAGCTCAGGTTTAATATGTTCACTCTCAGCTACTGTCAAAACATGGAAGCCCTTCTCGAAAAGACCCGCTCCTCATGTAAATATACATTAATGGGCCTATTTAAAAGTAATGGTGCAGTATATTTAGGTTATTCTGAAAATGTCAGTATCCCAGTGCTTTGTAGATTTGTTTTCTACCAATAGAAGCGACAACATTGGCTGGGATATTACTGTGCTGATGTATTACACACTGCACCTTTAAAGTACTATGGCTTCAGCTCTTAATAATTTTTTGCCATTTATTGTCATAAGGAAACATTTAATTAATTAAGAAACAAACTATTAATTCTGTAAATATTTCAAGATCAAGAACAATTTACATTCCTACTATTTCATCATTATCATCATTATTAATAATAATGATAATGATAATAATAACGATGATACTAATTATAATAATACTATCACACAAAATCTTTCAAAATAATATCACGTGTTTGTAGGTGTGTGAAATCTCACCAACAGTATAGACAGCCCTGAAACCCGCCCTGCTGACCGAGTTGTCGGACCTAAAGCGCATCCACAGAAAGTTGCTGGTTGAGACCATGGGAGCTGGCAGGGAGCTCCCACAGTACCTACCTATCAGAGGGTCAGTCTCGAATCTACCATCTCGCACCTGGAGAGAAAGGAGATGAGAGGAAGTGTTCAAAGGCAGAAACAACAACTGGGGATGGACTGTTTGAATTTTTCTGTGATGATCTGATGATCATCAAGACCAGAAAAGTTTCATGGTGAGAGATTTTTTTCTTTTCTTCCATGAGTAGTTTAACCCTCAGGTGTCACATTTAACAGATTACTATTTTTTCAACAATTTTTTTGCGTAAATGTCTTAAACAACTGCAGCCCTGCACAAAACTACCAAACATTCAATCATTTTGAGGATTCCAACCCTTTGAATGCCAGTTTGATTACTTGCTGTCACTGTCATTTTTTATGAAAAAGATCAGTCATGGGTATGTCAAAGTTCACCCAAAATACTGACTTTATGGCATTTATAGTTTTTGTGTAGCATTAGATTTTAAACTGACTACCCTCTTCATTCACGGGGGACAAATATGTCCCATTGACTCCCATTGAAAACAGTGCTCTGGTGCACTGCATTCAAAAAAGACCCTATTTCAAAAAATATGCCAGGGAAAATGATTGCCAGATGAATAGGTAAAATCTACTAATTTGGACAACAACATCCATAGAGATGCATGAGGGTTAAACAACAATACCCCTACCTACATTGTTGAAACATAATTTTTTGATCCTCTGATGCATTTTTTACGAGATGCATTGTGATTTTTGAATATGGGCTAAACAAATACAGTTGGGCTGATTCGTTGAAATGTAGAAAAATTCTGTGTTGAACAAAAAGATCAACTTTCCATAATGCTTGATGCTCGAGTATGAAATACAACCTGAATGAAGCTCCTTTATCAGTGATCAGTTTCTATTCAGCAAAGAGGTTTCAAAATGTGTGTGTCTGTCTTTGCAAACATGGATCTAATGGGCCAATAATATGTGGCTAGTACAAAAGGAACAAAACGCACTCATGCAGATCAATAGCAGAAGATTCACTGATGTCAAGTGGGTCCTCAGAATACTTGCATGTGGTGGTGCTTGTATAAGTTAACACTGAATTAATCAAAACCTCCACAGAGTAGTTTAGAGTTGCAGCATGGCCATGGCAATATTCATCTTTCATAGCATTAACACCATTGGGCTTTCATACTGGCAGGGAGCTGGTACAGTTCTGGTTCTGGCTCTGGCTCCATGAAATCCTTGGTGCGAACCGGCCCACGTTCAAACCAGTAAAAGGGAACTAAAGAGGGAGAACGTTATTCCTCGCTACATAGGTGGAAGTAAACATAAAGTGTCTACCCAGAAAGGGACATGAGTCTCTGTGTGTGTGACAGCGGTTCGAGGCGAGAAGAGAAATGAAACCGCGACCATGTAGAGACAGAAACGACATGCCATCATGTAAATAAGATAAACAACATAAGGCTTTTGCCTTTGATACTATAGACCATGAGATCCTACTGCATAGATTAGAACGAAATGTCGGAATTGGAGGAACGGCACTTGCCTGGTTTAAATCCTACTTATCAGACAGATTTCAATTTGTCAACATAAATGAGGAATCCACCATACGCACTAAAGTTAATTATGGAGTTCCACAAGGTTCCGGTTCTTTTTACTCTATACATCATGCCATTAGGCAACATTATCAGAAATCATAATGTAGATTTCCTCTGCTATACAGATGACACCCAGCTGTACCTATCCGCAAGGCCTGATGACCCAAACCATTCGATTAAACTCCAGGATTGTCTTAAAGACATTTAGATATGGATGACCCGGAACTTTCTACTTCTTAACACAGAAAAAAACTGAGGTCATAGTCTTAGGGCCGAAACATCTTAGTGCACCACTGTTAAATCAGGCAATAGCCCTAGATGGCAACAGCTTAGTCCCCTGCTCTACTGTGAGGAACCTGGGAGTTTTATTTGACCAGGACTTATCATTTGACCAATATATCGAACGGATATCTAGGATAGCCTTCTACCACCTGTGCAATATTAAGACAATCAGAAATATCCTATCCCAACAAAACTCAGAAAATCTAGCCCATGCCTTTATCAGAAATCAGAAATATCCAATCCTGACAAGATAAAAAAAAAAATCCATGCCTTTATAACTTCTAGGCTGGATTACTGTAACTCTTCAATGTCAGGATGTCCCAGTAGGTCCCTGAAAAGCCTCCAGCTGGTCTAGAATGGGTTAGGGTTAGGGTCAGCTCGCATACTGACTGAAAACAGAAGATGATATCATATAACTCCAATCTTGGCTTCCTTACACTGGCTCCCAGTAAAAAGTAGTATAGATTTTAAAATCCTACTTCTTACCTACGAGGCCATAGATAATCAAGCCCCATCTTACATTAGAGAACTTATCACTCCCTAGCATCCAAATAGATCATTCCGCTCTCTGAATTCAGGCCTACTGGTTGTTCCTAGAATTAATAAAAGTAGAACAGGTGGTAGAACCTTTAGCTACCAAGCTCCTCTCCTTTGGAACCAGCTCCCACTCTCAGTTTGGGAGTCTGATTCGGTCTCTACCTTTATGGTGAGACTCAAAACGTACATTTTTGAATAGTCCACACTAAGCTGCTATAGGCTCAGACTGATTCACTTAGAATGAGCACATAGACTGAGCACTCTTGCCCCCAATTTCTTATCCCTCCTTCTACATTCAACCCATAAAACCACATGCACCACCTTAAATGATTTTCGACTGTTTTTCCAGCTTTGCTGCTGTTGGTGAACGAGACAAAGCCAAGACGGTGACGAGGACACTGGCATCCCAAGTCTCAAACCACGGCTGATCTGGCAGTGAATCCTAAACGTGTGGGCAAGCCGTGATGATCGAGATCGAAAAGGACTAAAACAAAGATGGACTTAAACATTTAATCATTCACATTCATAATGTATTGTTACTGAACATTCTTTGTAACATCTATTGCATGTCTGTCCGTTCTGGGAGTGGATCCCTCACTTGTGACTCTCCCTAAGGTTTCTACCTTTTCATTTTTTTCCCTGTTAAAAGGGGTTTTTCCCCCGGTAGTTTTTCCTTACACTTGCTGAGGGTCTAAGGACAGAGGATACCCACCCCGTGAAGCCCTATGAGACAAACTCTGATATGTAAATGTGGGCTGTATGAATAAAATTTGATTTGATTTGTTGTGATATGGCGCTATATAGAAAATTGATTAAAATAAAAAAGATTACCTTCATCCTTGTTGCCCCCGAATCGAATAGTTGGAAATGCTGATATAACTTATAGACCATGACATGCCCAGTGATGATGTCACGGTTCCCATCGAAGAACCACGATTTTTCAGTTCCGCTGCGAACTGACTTGTACGATTCCGAACCAATTTTTTTTCTCTGATCTGAACGTGCTAGCCGGTTCCAATTTTGGTTTAGGAACTGTAACTGTGCCGGTTCCCTGCCAGTTTGAATGCCCTAACAGTTAACCTGATGAGAGGCGTCAGATTAAAAGTAATAAAGAGTCACATATTTTTGGTGAAATCATTAAACATTCCATTCTCTTTCAAAAACAAGATTTATGATAAAAACATGTGAAAATTAATTGTGAGTCAAAAACATGTCCTACCTCTACATAGTCGAAAGAACATCCACTATGACTCTCCAGGTTCATGTCAGTGAAGTTAAGGGCCACCCTCTCACCAGCTGGCAACCTAATCAAATAAATACACTGGCGGTTGTGGGCATAGTCATTTGGCCAGTTGGGAGAGATGATGGTGCCCTCACTGTCAGTGAAAGTGCCACCGCATCCAGGGTCACCTAAGAAAGCGCATGATGATCAACAAATCCATTAATTGTGCAACTCACTTTATGATGTAGGGTGTTGACTTTTCAAAGGAAAGTTTGCAGAGCCAAGATTCATTCTTAAAGCACATAACTGATTTTAGGTTTTTCTCATTATCTGGTTTGTAACAATTGTGAAAACCCCAAATAACATCAGATCTTTCCCATTCGTAGCAGTGTACATACTTGCCATAATAAACACACTTTTTTTGTAACTATTGGCTCCTCTTTGCACCAAAGATCAGTGTTTTGCATCCTCTGTCAAGTGAACAATCAAGTCATCATAATTTTTTGTATTAGTTAATTTAAGTTCCTTTGGGAACTGAATGTCAAACTTGAACACTTTCTTACTTGGGGATGTAGTATAAGTGATGTGGAAGCCCCTGTCAGAAACACTGGCGTCAGAGTGGAAGTGGATCCATGCTGCGGGACCTGTTGTCTGCAGAGGTGGGGGAGATGCAGAGCTGCAATATTTCCCCAAAACTGGGTCTTCGGGTAAAAGACCGTCCCGGATCTACAGTGTTGGGCGACAATGAGACATTGTAGATCATAGAGAGAGTAATAGCAAGCAGATATTCAATAGAACAATTGGGAGAAGTATAAGTTGTAGACTACTCTATAGGCTGTTGCTATGGACTGGAACCAATGGTAGACCACATGCAATACAACAAACAGTTGCAATCATATTCCACCTAACTGTACAGTTTACATTCACTTTGTCACACAAATATTCACACATTGCATCTGCGTGCAGTGCTTTTCACCATGTGGACATTGTGCAATTTGGGGCACAGTGTGTAGCCCAGCGACTCTTTATGGTGTGAAGTGTAGATGATGAGCACTGGGTTTTGATTCCATTACCATCTGGGTAGAGCAGGGTAGTAATGTGCAGTAAGGGGAGGCAAGTCATGTTGATAGATTTAGAAAACTAAAAGAACATATAATAACGAAAATGAATAAATTATTATTTGTCCACTGATCTGGACTAGCAGTCGGATTTCAATAATTCTCATCATTTTTATGTGCTTTTATGTCAAAATTGCCTAATTTTTGTATTCCCGGGAAGGGACACAAGGAAGGCAGCAGCCAGCTGTGTGGTTTATGTATATTTCGTGTGTTTGCACAATGTTTGGTCTGACTGATTGAAGGTAAAGCCGCAGTAAAAATGTACCAGGGGAGGCAAACAATACCCTGCCTTTAACTTGACCACACAGGTACTTGTTGCTCATGATGCAGAAAAGAAACAATGCATCAGATGCCATATTAAAACCAAAAACCAAAAAATGCAACAGGTTCTTTGTTTCGCTTTCTCTCTTTTTCTGAATCTTCCAAAATGGAAGATTACAGTTCAAAACTTGCACATTTTAAATCTAAAAAGAGATAAGAAGTCACAGATATGTACAAGAGAAGGTAAGATCCTAAAATGTTTTTTTCTCCTCAAAATGAGATCTGACTAAGAAAAAAAACAATCTCATCTTTCTCCAAAAAAAAAATGACCTTAGATTAAATATCTCTCTGTTAAACAGCAACTGCTGCTAATTGAATGGTGAGTGTGATATTGTACTGAGTCCATATATTTGTAGATCTGACTCTGACATTCAGTGCCTCCCCTGCCATGAACCTCTCGTCACTGGAGCAGGGATGTCAAACTCATTTTAGTTCAGGGGCCACATACAGCCCTAATTGATCTTAACCCTCAAGCGTCACTTTAATTTACCACCGTCTTGAGTAATCAAAGTGACAAATGTTTGCTTCCAAAAAAGACCTATAAATACTTAAAATGTACTTATAAATACAGATTAATATTCTGTCTATTTTTTTTGTCTCTTAAACAACTATCGAACATTCAATCATTTTGAGGATTTTAACCCTTTAAATGCCAGTTTGATTTATTTTTATGAAAAAAATATATTCCCTAAAACAAATGGAAAGTGTCTGGGGTTAGGGCTTTAAATCAGTCATGGGTTTGTCAAAGTTTCCCAAAATGTTGACTTTATTTGTTGAATTTATTGTTTTTGTGTAGCATTAGATTTAAAATGTACTACCCTATTAAGTCACTAGCAGACTCCCATTGACAACTATATTGATTAAGACATTTATGCAAAAACATTTTCAAGTAGTTTTTATAGCAGTTTTTTGAAAGCGAACATTTTTGTACTTAATAACTCAAGAGGGTGTTACATTTGTTTCATAGTGTTCTGCGATCTATTAGAAAACCTTGGGGGAATTTCAAAATTTGCCATGAGAGTAACCCTGTCACTAAATTATTGTGCCATAGGCCAAAATGATAGCCAGATACAGATACTTGCCCATTAGGCTATATAGGCTGATGCTAAGGGCGCCGTAGCATCCAGGGGACACCCCAACTCGGGGGGGGGGGGGGGGGGGGACCCGCTAAAAAAAAATTAAACAACCCCCCAAAGCCCCCCCCT
>JAFBJT010108426.1:141555-166349 GCA_016785325.1 Chascanopsetta lugubris
ATACAGCCCATAATATTACTGGTCGTTTTTCCTTTCTCTTGTTGAGGGTCTAAGGACAGAGGATGTTACCCACCCTGTGAAGCCCTGTGTGACAAACTGTGATTTGTAAATGCGGGCTATATAAATAAACTTTGATTTGATTTGATTTGATGATAAAGTATTGATGTATAAATGGTTGAAAACACAGGGAAAGTGCAAGGCAACAAAAGGAGATTTGTGTGCCCTGTTGCTTTCTGCAGGAATAAATCTCCCAGCTGAGGTGTCAAATGCTTATCTCCTGCAAGTATGTGTAAAGGTGCAGAGGGCTGAACAACCATCTACTACACGGAAAAGTACTACACAGGAAAGCAGAGACAGAGAAGCTTTGTTGAGAGCTTAGGTCATAGATGATGATTTGTTGACTTACGCGTGTGCAATGCAGGAGAATGAGAAGGAGAAAGTTCAAGAGGCCAAAAAGTGAGGCCTCATACTCCTCTGATCATGATGATGATCCAGGGGAGGGAGGGAGTGCTGAGTTTCACAGGCAAGACAGAGGGAAAGAGTTAACAAATGCGAGTGCTGTAGTGGGGCCGAAGAAAGGGAGGGGACAGAAGGTGAAGTCATCAATAGCAACGCAACCTCCCAGAGTGACCCGCTCCAAAAAGGATGAGGGGACACTCTCTGAGGAGACACCTGCTACAGGTTCTGCACCTGCTGCAAACTTCCCAAAGATTGAGACACCTACTCCCAATGCACATTTCCAAAACATTGACACATCTACTCCAAATTTTCCAAAAATTGTTGTGGGTGATGCTACGGTTTGTAGATCGTGATCTCCAGCTGAGGCACGGGACATTGTTGGAGGTGCCCCCGACCCCATTAAAAATCGAAACAAGTATGTTACTTGGCTTAGGACGACAGCTACCTTGTATAATGTTCTGATTCCAGATATGAACATGTTGTTGGCAACCACGTACAGGGCTGAATGGTAAATGTGTAAGCCCAAATTTCCATTTCCTTGAGGTGATAATGGAGGACAGTGGCCTACAGACATTACGCTGGAACGGTGGCTTGACTCAGTGGCATCACCAGCCTTGAAGAGCTGCGCCCAGGTCACAAACTCCTCTAAGGCCACACTGTGTATACAACTGGCAAACAAGACAGTGCCTGAGTTCCTTTGTCGCTTTATAGATTGTTGGGAAGAATGTATGGGCACAGGTATTGAAGTTAACAGTGCTATGTCTGTGGGAATGTTCATGGCAAATCTCCAACCTCATATAGCACAAGTGTATGGATCAGTGAAGCGTGATTGGCGTGCTCAGACATGATGACATGGTGGTGCAGTGGACAGACCATTGTGGATATGTATAAGGATGGTTGTTTTGCTCCTGAGAGGTCAAATGTGAGACAGCAGATGGTACAGGTCACAAATCCGCCAGCACTACAACATAACCCCCCACGACAGAGGGCACAGAGAACAGGGAAGTGTCGTAGGTGGGGCAGATTTTGACATTGGGCACAAGATTGTAGAGCTAATCATCCTCAAAATTATCATAATTATCAAACCCACCAAAATCAGCAGCACCCATCACAGCAGCAGTGGCCACCACAGGAGCAGTACCCAACCTCAAGGATGTCTGCTCCCCCTGTTTTTCCAGCTCCCCCTCCCCCTTTTCCCCTTCCTCCATAGCAGCTGGCGCAGCCTTTGGAGCTGGCACCTAGCACAGGCCCCTATCCTCCACAATAGGGATGCCACAGAGAGGACGAAACAGATTCAGAATCAAAGTTGCCAGATACAATTTTTTTAGACACTAAAATTCGACTTTCTCATTCCCCAGATGAAATTCCTACCATGCCTGTTGAGATTGATGGTACACACATTAACATTTTAGTTGACAGTGGGGCCACAATTTCAATGGTGCGCGCTGATGATAAGGTGTGTTTTCCATCGTCCTCCACTGTCCTTACTGTGGGGGTTTCAGGCATCCCTTTGAGAGAAGCCCTTTGTGAAAAAACTCCCGTGGCTGTTGCAGGAACAGATATTCAACATTAATTTATTATTTCTGAGCGCACACCTGTGGGTCTGTAAGGGCGACATTTGTTGTGTAAGCTGCACGCAAGCATCCAATGTACTCCAGACGGTCTTCTTCTTACCATCCCTGATAGCAAAACATTGCAGGCTGTTCAGGTGTTGCAGTTCGATATTGTTGGACTATGGCTGATTTTAATATGGCTGAACATTTTGCTCTTGCAAACATTCAAAAAGTTGTTAAATTGTCACCTGCTTGTGCTGCGTTGATGTCTGCTATGAGGCCTTTGTTGCATTGCTGTTGCGTGGCTGCTGTTGATTCCCCTGTCGAATATCAACAAGTGGTGGGGTCCTATTTACATATACAATTTCAACTGATGTGTAAAAATTTCATATTAGTGGGCCCTGAAGGCTGTGTATTGCCCCTTAAATTAACCAGTGAACAACAAGCCTTCTACAAATGTCATGATATCCTGCCCCACATTAAGATTGCTTTGACTGTGGGAGATGATGAAAAACAATTGGATGATATGATAAGGAAGTGCTATGATGTGGTATCTACTGTCTCCAGTCACCAACCTGGCACCATCACAACCTTGGGGAATGGAAGGTTTATGATAACACTCCCACAGCAGCTGGCTCTGCCTGCAGCTATGTTTGTCTTACAGAAAACCCCTTTTCCCACACAGTTTGGGCCTCCATGTGACCTGGCTGAAGTTCCGAATGAGTTGTGGGCTAAACATAAAAATCACGTGGGTTTTGTCACATCTGCCTCTCCCCATATTGTCAAACTCAAACCTAATGTTAAAATTCCAATGATCAGGCAGGGCAAGCTGCCTCAAAAGGCCATTATGGGCATAGAGGGCGTTATTCATTCTCTGTTGGAACAGGGTGTATTGGTTGAGACTTGTAATCCATGCAATACTCCTATTTTGCCTATCCTGAAGCCTGGACGCCCTGATGAGTGGCAGTTTGTTCAGGATTTGCAAGCAATTAATAACATTGTTATCCCCACTGCCCCAATCGTGCCCGACACGAATACCATTTTGGCCTCGTTGCCTCATGATTCCAAGTATTACACAGTCATTGACTTGAGCTCTGCATTTTTCTCTATTCCTCTGGAAGCACCCTCCTGCAGTACGCTGATGATTTGTTGATTGCGTCTCCATCAAAAGAGGCGCGTCACGCTGACTCCATGCTGTTGTTGAATAGACTGGCTGAGTGTGGACATCGTGCTTCACTATCAAAGCTGCAGTATTGCCGACCAAAGGTCACTTATTTGGGTCATGTTCTGAAAGAAGGGGAACGACTGCTGTCGCCGGAAAGACTGGAACTGTTGTCTAAGATGTCACCTCCCAAGACGAAGAAGGAGATGCTCTCTTTCTTAGGGATGACAAATTATTGTTGTCACTGGATCGCTGACTCTGCGGCTACGGACGCTGTGTTGAGGGCAGCCACATTGCAGGATGCTTCTCCTGTGGTGCAGTGGACAGACAATATGCAGAAAGCCTTTGTGGATTTGAAGACGGCGTTGGTTTCAGCCCCCGCTCTGGGTCTGCCGGATTACACTCAGCCTTTCCATCTGTATGTCTCTGAGAGGAATGGCTTCACCTCTGGTGTGCTTGTGCAAAAACGTGGGTCACATTATCGCCCGGTGGCATACTATTCAGTTAGACTTTCACCAGTAGTCCTTGGCATGCCTGGGTGTCTCAGGTCTGTTGCATCAGTGGCTAATTTGATTGAGAAATCTGCACCGATAGTACTGGCTCAGGACTGTGTCGTATATGCACCACATTCAGTGTTACACATTCTCAATGCTGCATCAACACAGCATGCTCAGCTGCTCGGAGAGCAGACTATGAGGCAGTCATTTTGTCTAGCCCACACATAATTCTTAAACGCGCATCGCAAATTAACCCTGCAAATTTTCTTCCCCTTTTTGAAATGGATGATGAACATGATTGTGAGATGGTTATCAACACCAGCATACCGCCCCGGCCTGATCTCATGCAGACACCTCTCCAAAATCCAGATTTGATTCTGTACACGGATGGCTCAGCTAGCAAGTCTTCGGATGACAAACATGTGTCAGGTTATGCAGTTGTCACTGACTGGGATGTTTTGGAAGCTGCGCCCCTCCCGCATGGCACCTCTGCTCAAGTTGCAGAGTTGTGCGCACTCATGAGGGCATGTCTCCTGGCCAAGGACAAGTCTGCAACAATATACACAGACTCTCGCTATGCTTTTGAAGCAGCTCATGATTTTTCACAAATTTGGAAACAGAGAGGATTCTTAACATCGTGTGGAAAACCAATTAAACATCATCAGTTAATTAAAGATTTGCTTGATGCTATTTTTTTCCCCAAACAACTGGCTATTGTGAAGTGTGAAGCTCACACTAACGGTACTGATTCTGTTTCTCTGGGAAATGCGCGGGTTGATGCAGCAGCCAAACAAGCGGCCATTTCCTCGCCCTCTGTGGTACAGCAATGTATCTCAATGCAGCCCCCTGAACCCATTGTTCTGCCCTCCTTTGATGATGTCGCGGCATTACAAAGCTGTGCTGATGGTGAGGAAATAAAACTTTCGGTCAGAAAATGGTTGCACTCGTCAGGAGTCTGGCTTGTGGCTCCACCCAGACGGTGGGCCAGTTTGTCCCCGTTCTCTCCTCCATGTTTTGGCTCGTGTGGCGCACGGACCAACTCATGTAGGAAAAGGGGGGATGAATGACATTACTCGAACACAATGGTTTGTCCCAGGGATCACACAGATGTCACAAACACTGGTAAAGACATGTATGATATGTCAGCAAACCCGAAAGGCAGGGAGCAACATCACACATGATCACCTGCCACCACCGTCAGGGCCGTTTGTAAATATGCAGATTGATTTTGTACATATGCCAAATTGTCAAGGGTATAAATATTTACTAGTCATTACCGATATGTTTTCCAAATGGGTAGAAGCCTACCCCACAAGGAAGGAAGAAGCAAAGACTGTGGTAAAATGTTTGATGAGAGAGCTCATCCCACAGTTTGGAGTACCGTCGGGAATTAACAGTGACAGCAGCCCAGCCTTTGTGGCTAAGTTGACACAGAGCCTAGCAGCAGTGGTTGGGTTCGAGTGGAAATTACATGTGCCCTATCATCCACAGAGCTCTGGACAGGTGGAGCGGATGAATGCCACCATTAAAGACAAGCTGACGAAAACCATGATGACAACAGGTCTGAAGTGGCCTGATGCTCTCCCACTCGTGCTGTATGCAATTCACAGTACACCAAACACCACAATAGGGCTAAGTCCTCATGAGATTTTGATGGGTCGGCCTATGGTCACAGGAGTTTCGGGACCTTTGACCCCACACAAAGTTAGCCTATTGTGAACCGATGATTACATGGTTGAATATGTAAAAAGATTAACTGACATTTTAAGTGGGTTTCATTTACAGGTGGCTGACCGACTCCCTAAACCCTCTAATTCATCCTTTTCAGTGTGGAGATTATGTACTAATCAAATCCTTGGAAAAGGAATCTCTGCCTCCTAGATGGAAAGGCCCCTATCAGATACTGTTGGTAACCAGAACAGCAGTGAAGGTTGAAGGGAGACAGGAATGGGTTCATGCAACCCGATGCCTACTGGCCCCCAGCAGTGGGGAAGAACCTGCAAACCTGTAGCATGGACCCTGCTCATCTTGCTGAGTGTGAGTGTGAGTGGTCTGACATGGAGAAAACATCGAGGACGTGGGAGGTGATTCTCTGGTGAGGCTGTCCCCAGCGTCGGTTGGCTCTGAGGTCAGCAGTGTTGCGCCATGTAAGGCCATCATGTCTCTTTGTCTCCAAAGACACACTTTCTGCTATTTGTAAATGATGATGGGTGAGGTGATGGGTGTTCAACTGTAATATGCAACTTCACCTGTAGATGTCACTAAACCTCACACAGTGCATCTTTAACATTATGACTTGTTGCAATGTTTTAGTGAGGGACCCCCAACCCAGTTTGACCCTCACACCCATTGTAGCCATGAGTGGGCAGATCTGTGTGTGTATGCGCACGCGTGTGTGCGCGCGCGAGTGTGTGATCCATGTGGAAAGGGGGGTGATATAAAAAGAACCATGCTTTGTAATAACGGAAAGACACGGAGCTCATCCATATTAGAAGAGTCTTTAATGAACTCAGGCCGTGAGAGACACTCCCCCTCCCTCCCCCCTCCCTCTCCTTCTCCCTCTCCGCCCCCTGCCTCCTCCGCCTCCTCCCTCTCATCCTCTCGCTCCGCGCCTGTATCCTGTGGATGTGCGGGATGAGCTCCGCCGCCGCTCCGTCTCCATCAGCAGCACCACCACCATCACTAACCACACCTCCTCCACCTCCTCCTCCAGCAG
This sequence comes from Chascanopsetta lugubris, assembly GCA_016785325.1. Taxonomy (NCBI): domain Eukaryota; kingdom Metazoa; phylum Chordata; class Actinopteri; order Pleuronectiformes; family Bothidae; genus Chascanopsetta; species Chascanopsetta lugubris. Next base: position 147,943 of record JAFBJT010108426.1, read on the forward strand.
CAGCAGCAGCTCCGTGCTGAAGACACAAAGGGTTTGGAAAAGTGCGCAGGAGAATCCAGTTGTTTCCTTCTCTCTCTCTCTCTCTCTCTCTCTCTCTCTCTCTCTCTCTCTCTCTCTCTCTCTCTCTCTCTCTCTCTCTCTCTCTCTCTCTCTCTCTTTATTTTTTTTTTGGAAAAGACAAAGCGAGACACAGAGCAGCCGCGCCCGCCCGCCCGCCTGCCCGGCCGGAGGAGGGAGGGAGGCGGACAGACGCGCACCTTGTCCCCGGAGACTCCTCCGGAATGCGCAACGATGTGAGCGTAAAAGCCGGAGCGTCATCGTGATTGGACTCTCTCTCTCTCTCTCTCTCTCTCTCTCTCTCTCTCTCTCTCTCTCTCTCTCTGTCTCTCTCTCCCTCTCTCTCTACCTCTCTCTCTCTGCTCCGGGCAGCTCGAGTCATGCCTCCTCCTCCAGCCTCAGCATCTTCTTCATCATCATCACCACCATCATCGTCGTCGTTATCTTCAGCGAAGTGGCAGCAAACTTGAAGGGAGCGTGCATCGAGCGTAAACTTGCATCATTCACCCACCCACCACCTACCTCTCCCTCCCTCCCTCCCTCCCTCTCCTCCTCTTCCTCCTCCTCCTCCTCTGAGGCACAGACTTGGCGGATCAACTAGTGAAGAAGAGGAGGTTCGAGGGAATCGCTCACTTCTCCCACCTGCTCCATGGTGAATGACACCCCTCCACACCTCCACATATACGGTAAGTCCAGACGCTGGGTGTATGCATACAGCTGCTGTGTGTGCACGGGGCTTTGATTGTGTTGTCACTCTCTTTGTGTGGCCGCAGTCACACATGTAGTTGGAATAGGTTGTGTCAAATTAAGTGATAATCTGTAAATAGTGAATAGTTTCCATCGGTTGCCGGATTGGCAGTTTTCTGAAAAAGTTGCCTACTTGAAGAATACTTATAATAATTAATAATATTTGAAATCAAAGTGATGGACTGTGTTAATGCAATTCGTGTGAATTAGATTAATCCAATTAAGTATTGTTTGGCTATTGTAGTTTTGAGTGCTGTTATTCATAGATTTCACTTTATTTGTTATTTGCTCCCTTTTTCATACAGCTGCTCTTTCATAATTGTATGCTGCTGTAACAATAGTACATAACAATGATAACAATCTAAAATAATCCCAAAGGAGTACTTTATATCATTTAATTCAAGTTATTTAAGTAGATGGTCAGACATCTGTGTTATCAAAGTTCTCTGTGCTGTTTCATGTACATTTCATTCATCGTAACAATAACATCAGAACTTGAGACCATAGAGAAGGACAATGGTTTTTGTGCGAGCTGTTGTTTGGGTGTCACTTTGGATCGCTGTGTTTATCGGACTACAAGAAAAGACCCTTTGCACGCTAACTGGCTCCAGTTTCCTAGCATAAATTAAAAAAAAATCTAACTCCAGCATCTTGGAGCACAAACCTCTGCAGCTAAGCGATGCTCTGGGAGTCTGCAGTCCGGAAACATAAGGGATAAAAGCGTAGAGGCATGAACACAGAGGAAACAACATTTCCCCAGTTTGTTTTCCTTTTAATTCCATTCTGTTGGCAGCCGGTTTAAGAAACTTTCAAAGAACGCTGAAACGGGCGTTGTAATTGCAAGTGCTGGGACTCGCTTTTAATCAATTACCCCGGTGGTGGAAGCGAGAGGGAGCGTGGGAGTCATCAAAGGAGAGCGAGGAGCTTTTGAGGTGATAGACCTGTGGCTGAATGTCTGAAGTTAAAGCGAATGTCAGTGCATGACGAGGAGCGCGCACCTTTAAACTCTGCTGTCTGGATTTGGAGTTACTCTTTAAATTGGAGACTTTTGTGTAAGATCTGGTGAAGCATGTCGAATCCATCACCTCATCCTCACCCTTCTGAGCATGACCCTCTGAGAAACATTGGTAGACTTTAGTTGTCACTAAAGGTGCAGTGTGTAAGATTTCGGTCAAGTTTTGTCACTTCTATCTATTGAAATAGATTGAAGAATATAAAACAGTTATATCGACATTTTTAAAAAAAAACGTGTAATCATCTCAACGCATGACTTTCTTTTGACATAACCCTAAAATCAACCCTTTAATGAATATTGACATCAGGAGCAGGTCCTCTCTACGTGGGCTGCCAATAGCCCAGAGTGGACGTACTAAACATCTGTTAAACTTGAATGATAACTGAGGTCTGCCATAGATTCTTCTGCATGCTCAAATAGGAGGGGTGTGGTGATGAATACAATATGCAACTTCACCAGTAGATGTCACCAAATCTTACACACTGCACCTTTAAAACTCAAATGATGTTTAGTATGTCCACTCCGGGCTACTGTAAAATCATGGCACCCCCCATGTAATTATACATCAATGGGCAAAAAAGTAATTATAAATGACTAAAAATGTTGGGATGTAATTTTTGTATAATATTTTTAGAAGTGACAAAAATTACCAAAATCTTACACACTGCACCTTTAAGCATCTAATACAATTGAAATAGAGGCTGTGCTGCATCGGAAGGCAGTTGTTTGGATTTGCCACTTAAACTGCGGACAGATGAGAATTTCCGCCTGAGTCCGCCAACTAATTTAATTTGCCTCCGCTGGAGGAAATGGGATTTTCTCCCTTAATCCAGCCACATGTCATAATCCTGCAGGAGACAGGTGTTTCTTTGTTTTGTTTCGGATTTTAGGGGAGGAAATCTTGGTACTTGACCCGCACGCCATGTTTTGATATCCACTCCTTATGTAAAGACAAATCATACACAGAGGCTGTAATTACCAGCCGAGGCAGCTTTTTTAATCAATTATGGCGCCGTCCTCCATCCAGCCAGGCGCAGGTGTCATCAAAGCAGAATGAGGCTCCTTTGAGGTGGGGATGGGGGTTGGGGTGGGGTGGGGGGGCCCTCAATGACTTCACTCAGTTGGGTCACTGGACACACAGCCGAGCTTTGACGCGTACAAATTGTGCTTGAAGATGCTGTGTTCGTCCTGGGAGCCTCGGCGGCTGGCAGGGGACCAGCTGAGCGGGGACATTGCACTCCAGATGGCCCAGAGAGGCCAGAGGAAGAGAGCTGTCCAAGCCCAGCTGGGAGCGAGGGAAGCTGGACTGCCGGTAGCGTGTGTGTGAGAGTGTGTGTGTGTGTGTGTCTGTGTGTGCACAAGTGATTGTGGGAGGGATCACAACAGTAAAGAAGAGAGAGGGAGATAGGGGTGGTATGAGGGTGTGTGCATATGAGGAGTGATTGGTGGAGAAAGCGAGAGGGAGAGAGAAAATGAGAACGGATGAAACAAGAGCCTCATTGTGTGTGTGTGTGTGTGTGTGTGTGTGTGTGCGCATGAAGGTAGTGATAGGAAAAGTGTGGGAGGAAGACGATATAAAAGAGAAGATGAAGGAGCTCGTATGTCTGCATGTGTGTGTGTGTGTGTGTGTGTGTGTCTTTATTGAAGGAGTGACAGGGATGCAGGGAGAGAGGGAGGGAGGTTGGGAATGCAGAAAATGAAAGAGAGAAAAGGAACAGGCGCATGTGTGTGCGTCTGTGTGTGGGAGGATAGAGAGAGAGAGAGAGAGAGAGAGAGAGAGTGCAACTAGGAAGGAGGAGGCATGTACTGTATGTCTGTGTGTGTTTGTGCACAATTGCAGAAAAAGCAGAACAGGGAGAGAGAAACTGTGTGTATGTATGTGTGCACTGATCTAACCCTCTTCGATCTACACATGGAAAACAAGTGTCACTGAATCATAACTCACACATGTATCATCCGTCCAATCAGTGGGATCATGTCTGACCTTTTGTTCCCATGACTTCCTTCATGCTTCCACACGCCTGCACCGCTGCCATGTGACTCCCAACGCTCGTCATGTATGTTCTTTCTGTCACAGGCACATGGCGTCCCGCTGTGAGCTCAGAATCCGATATGAACTCCTCCCTCTGACTGAGGAAAAAGATGTGCGGGGGAGGGAGGCTGTCTTTTATTTTTATTTTTTCCTGAAGTATCCCTTTAATTTCATTGCATCTCAGACGGGTGGTGCTACCCGGAACACGGCGCCCACCTGCGCGGTTGCACACGATGCCGACAAACACACACACACACACACACACACACATACACAGCAGTGGTGGCGGCGGCGCAGAGGCATAACTTTGCCCCACTGTTTCCATTTGGAGGAGCCGCTAGAGAGCAGACAGAGAGAGTGCACACTCTCTTCATTCCGCCACATCGGCTCCGTGATGGAACGAAGCATGATCTGCACTTTGATCACCATGAATTATTCCTCTACGTGACTATAAATATGGTCCGCCCCCCCCCTCTCTCCCCTCTCTCTCTCTCTCTCTCTCTCTCTCTCCAGAGTGTGTCACTGCGGTCATACTGCAGCTCTGGTTTCCAACCTCACTCTCGTAATCTGACGTCCTACCTCAGGATGAAGCTTGTCTAGACTTTCTTGTACCTGAACATTTTTTTTTTTTTTTTTAAGTTTTTCCATTTTCATTTAAGACACAGAGAGAAATCATCTATAATCCCACTCAGTAATCTTTCTTTGGCTCACAACTGGTCTTGCTTTGGGACCCAGCATCACCTCTCAATGATGGGCCTCGACCCCAGTCGTGGAGAAAGTGGCATTGCGGCTGAAATGTTGTGTGTCTATTAGCATTACAGGGCATCATTGCCACCTACTGTTAAGGATTGTGAATAGAGGGCACACAGATGCATGAAAAATCCTCTCCAAAATAAAAGCACAGGATTTTTTTTTCTGAACTGAAGTCAAAGGCCTGCGACCCACCAGTTGAGAATCACGGGGTTAGAGGATCTGTCTTCTGACCAGAGGGTTTGGGGTTCGAATCCCACCTCTCCCCATTCTGTATGCTTGGACACATTCGCCAAGACACATTATACCCTACATTGTCCCAAACCGGTTTGTTGGTCTGTTGGAAACGGAAACATTTCAAAATAAAAGCATATTTTGGCTATAGCACAGAGTGGACATGCTCACCATCTTTTGAGCTTTAACGAGGGCTACCATATAGGTTCTCCTGCATGCTTGTATGGGAAGGGTGAGGTGATGGATACAATATTCAACTTCACCAACAGAGGTCACCAAATAGTACACACTGCACCTTTAAACTAAGCCCACCACGTGTACTATTCACACCACGACTGTCTCCATTTTGTGTCCCATGGGGCTACAATACAATGTTCCCTCAAATGTCCTTCACACACCAATAGTACAATCGTGACCGCTCCACTGAATCTCACTCACACTTTCATAAATACACAAAATGGACAAAGCGATTGATTTCTGCTAATTCAATCTGGCTAATAAAGCTGTTCAAATCCTCCCCCGTCCGTCCGTCCTTCGATTTTCCCCGACAACCGTTCATCAAATACTTCCTTTGTCTCCCAGTTGTTGCAGAAACAGCCTCTGGAGACTTCTCGCAGCATCTCAGCTGACAGTCTCAGCTTCAAGAACAGACTGTCTTCAATGAATGCTGCATTGCTGAATTGGCCTGATGAATAACCTGTGCCTGGTGTGTTGTCACTGCCTTTGATAGAAGTAAGCAATCGTAAAGATGAGTGGTCTAACATAGAAAAGCATTTCTACAAAAGATAAGTTCAATATTTAGAATGTTAAAGGTAAAGTGTGTAAGATTTCAGTCAATTTTGTCACTTCTATTGGTAGATAATAATAAGAAATATCTCAAAACAACACACATACAGACATTTTCATGAATTTGTATGCACTTTGGAGTATTTTCTTTCCCATTAAACCTTAAATGAGCATTAATCTATATTTACATTTTTTCTCTCTATGGGGGCTGCCATGTTTTTACAGTAGCCTTGAGTTTTAATGACAACTGAGGGTACTGAGGCTACCATAGGAGAAGGGTAGGGGTGATGGACACAACATGCAAATTCACCACTAGATATCACCCAATCTTAGACACTACACTCTCTGATGCATTTTATAATGTAAAATAATTTATGCTGCCTTCCACTGTAGGTGACTTGCCATTTTTTTGTAGTCTGTCCATTCCAGAATTTAACATATTGTCATAATGGCCACATGTAGTTTGCTTTTTTTTATTGCATTGTCACTTGCTAAATTGTTCGTAGCATCGTTGCCAAAGAGACTCAACCATTAACGTAACCATCTGAGCTCCCTACATATAGTGTGTAAATAATTGCCCAGGTTGGAGAACCAGGGAATTCAGAAAATAGAAGTTAAAGTGAGCTGCTGTAGTTTCAGGACAATAACAACCATCAGAGAAGCACTTTTTCAACACAGTCAGACCATCGCACACATTTGACCCACTTCAACAACACAACAGTGGCTCGTAATTGGCTCCAATTAGCTGTTGTGTCCTTGCGTGATAGATTGTGCTCATTAGTTTCTTTTGCGGCAAAAGTGGGTTTGAGAGACACATGGACAAAAGGAAGGACCTTGCAAGATCAAATGGTTGACCTTCGTCATGAATAAGATTCTCAAATCCCTGTTTTCACTCCATAGTCAGATAAACAAAGTATTTGCCTTGTGTGGAATCGGGTCTTATAGCATGCTATCTATGAGATTTTGGAATGGCCTTTGGAAAGGTTTCTGTTTTATTTAAGCTTTTAAAGGGGACCCATTGAGCCCATTTTCAGGGCTCTATATTTTTTTCTGGGTCTCTTTTAGGATAATAAACAGTATTTTTATTCTTGGAAAACCTTTCTACGTTAGCCCTTTAAAAAAAATCAAAAATATCATCCTGGAGTGAAACACGGAAGGCGGATTTGCCTCCAAAATCTTAAAGGTGCAGTGAGTAAGATTTCTGTGAATTTTGCCACCTTAAAAGAATATTACTAAACAATTACATACTGAAATTTTCATGAATTCAGATTCACCTAGATGTATTATTGTTTTCTATTACCCTTAAATGAGCCCATGAATGTATATTTACACGAGGAGCCTCTCTATGGGGGCTGCCATGTTTTTACAGTAGTAAAAGTGGACGTACTAAACATCTTTTGACTTTTAATGACAACTGAAGTCGACCATAGGTTCTCCTGCATGATCAGAAGGGTGAGGATGAGGTGAAGGATACAACATGCAACTTCACCTCTAGATGTCGCCAAATCTTACACGCTGCACATTTAATATATGCCCCTCAAAGGTTTTCTCACACAATATAAGATACATCAATTAACAGCCCAACACAAGGTGGTTGCTATAACAAGAGGCTTTAAAAATTGTAAAAATGACTGGGCTGAGCAAAACATGTGAAAATCTTAGTCAGAGCTGATTTTCAACACAATATCCAGTGAAAACATTTCTTTGTCACTTTGCAGAGTGAACCAGTGTGATGAGGAGGTTTTTGTAGGCCTATGTAAAGAGTCATATTTTAAACCTGTTCTGTACCACTTTCTTCAATGTTGTTCTCATGCAGCGTCCATCTGAAGCCCCTTACAAATGACAAAGATCATCAGAATAAACTAAATGACACAGAATAACAATGCACATTTTGCTTTCCTATCCTCACATGACATTTATTGTCACATGGTACAGCTCCACTCCGCCCGGCACGTGTTAATGACGCGGTCACATCAGAGATGCATTCCGCAACTTACGGCGTCCTGTCGCTTTAAGCGCATCCATCAATCAATCAATCAATCCCAGAGGAAGAGCTGTCGTGTGCGCTTTGAAACGCAGTCAATCTTTAACGTCCGCTCTTTCTTAAGATGCATAGCGGCAACTCAAGTTTTTACATTTTGAATCTGCCATATATATGTATATACGTTTGGGGCCGGCCTCCCGTGATTCATTACCTCATTGAAATACAAGATGCAGAAATAGAGCCATAATTCACTGGAACACAAGCAAACTGGGCCCAGGCAGCTGAGCTGGGATTGACTCTGGTGTTAATACATCATTTCTGATTCACTGCAGGCTCTTGACTGGCATACTCAAAAAGCCTCTTGATGTATGAGGGAACAATGCGATTCATATGAGAGCGACGGGGATAGCAACAAGGACTGTTTTCAGGCTTTAGCAACAATCAACGGAGACCGCATCTGCGTCTTTGGATTTCAGTGGATCCCACAGGGACGTGGTGTGTCTTTTCTTAGCATCACTGCTCCTGCATGAGACTTCTTATTAGAGAGAATCCCATCCACCCCCACGTTGTCTAAGTGCCTCACCCACATGCATGGCGCTATCCACCTATCACCTCCAATAGGAACAAAAGGTCAGGCCTTAATTATTCATCCGGGATGTCAAACAATGCTCCCCGTCTGTTATTTAGGGAGAGGGGAGACCCGCTGAATAATTCACAGGCTGGATTCTATTTCCTCTGGAGGAGGAGGAGGCTCGCCAGTTTGGATGTTTGAGGGAGTCTTATCTCGGCTCCGGAGCCCTCCCCCCCTCCCTCCGTCCGTCCGTCAGTCCTTCGCCGACCTTGGCCGTCAGTGCCGCGGCATCATGGATGGCACAGAAGGTGGCAGGGACTCATGTCCTTCCTCTATCTGCAGGCCTCCTCCTCCGCAGCCTGGGAGAGTGAATAGGAGGGACTACGGGGAGCTGGCTGTTCCTCATCGAACTTCCCTCAGTGTCTGTTTACAGTACGCTATGTGCCACGCTGTGCAGGGTGGGTGCCAATGTATTACGGATTACTCTTTTCACAATGAGATATTCTGCCTCTTTACTGGCACCACGTTTATTTCTTGGTACACTAGCCATGTCAATTGCTCTTAAGCGGCTTTCTTAGGATGTTTATTGCGGCTGAAGAGGCAAAAGAAGATATTAATGCTATTAAAGTGCATTAAAGTGAAGAATGGCGTAATGTGAGTCACTTCCATGGCAGGATTAGAGGGAAGGCAGCATGGGGGAGATTTCGAGGAGAGGAAATGAAACCATTCGTGTTGACGTGCGAGAGGCAGGAGGGAGAGAGATGGGTGAGACAGATGAGACGGAGAGTGAGAGGAAAGAAGTGCGTCTGTGTGTGTGTGAGAGAGGAAAAGAGCCAGAATCCTTATGTCAACCCCACCGACTCTCAGGCACATACACAAATGTTGTGTATGCATCTGTCAAGCAGCGGATGGCGAGCAGCCCAGAGGAAATCAAATGAGCGCCATGTTTGTCATTGTAAATGTAATCAACGGCGGATGACCCCATCTTCCTGTGGTCACCGTCTTACTGATGTGTGTGTGTGTGTGTGTGTGTGTGTGTGTGTGTGTGTGTGTGTGTGTGTGTGTACACAGAGAAGACTGACTCCTCCGCCACCATAGATACAATGCAATAATCAATAACAACAGATAGAGGCACAAAGGAAAGTGGATCTGAAGAGACAACTGTCATCAGAGTCAGGATGTCTAGCCGAGGTCTGATCTTAATAGTTAGGCCAGGGGAAGTAGGAAGAGGCTGTTCCTCTGACCGGGAGAGCAGATATTGCATTTTAAGAGTCTAAACTGAGTGTAAGTACTCAATAAGTCTTTTAAATAGTAGTTGGAAATAATACACTAAAGACCTCATTAAAGTTTTACTTAAACTATTCAAACTTTATATATATATGTGTATATATATATATATATATATATATATGCCACTATCAAATATTTATTCAAAACTTACACTTTCATCATCAAATCATCTGATATTGACCTAAATAGCTAGATATGGGTATCAAACCATCAGGCCCAATCTTTTCACTGAAATTCAATGTGCTTGACCCCCTGGTCTAAGGGCAACGATGAAGGGAGGGCTGTTTACCTGCAACATGCTACTTCGCTACTAGATGTCATTAAATGCTACTCACTGCACCTTTTTAGGCATTCTAGTATTATACTGATGTAAAGCAGTTGTTGCAGTTGAAGTGGTTTGTGTATGTGATTGAAAAAGTCCAGTATAAAGTATAATTTGGTGTTTCCTGCAGTTTTGTGGTGTGTTCAAAACCCAGGCTGAAGAATTAGAGAATAAAAGCTGAATTTTATTCAAGGACACTGAGGCTCAGAGTTTGGTTTGTGATGTCAGTATTTCTTTGAGAGGCACTGACCTTATTGCCACCTTCACTGTGCGCAGAGCTGTGACACTGCTTGTTTATCTGGGAGCTGTGGAAGAGACGCAGGGTTGGTCTGTGTTTTTCCAAAAAAAAAAAAAGAAAAACTGTAGATTGGCCCCTGAGAAGCTGCAGGATGAGCAGCGGTCCTTTCTCTCAGGTTGACAAGGTGACTGGTTTCGGAGGCGGATGCTGGGGCCAGGTGCTCTTTCAGTTCGGAAACAACAGGGAGGCCTAGAAAAACCCATGACCAAGGACACGAGTGTCCGCTCTGCCAACGTCTGGTTGCACTGCAGGGCTCTTAAAACATTAACTCTCCTGGAACCACGCGTGCCCAGGTGCCAGGGTGCTGCTGACCAAGTTAATTACACTAATTTATCTTGCCTACTGTAAGCTTGTCAGCGAAGTCTTGGCAACGCACCCAGGTCTTTTGGATGCAGCAGCAGCAGCTCGGTGTGAAGGAGGGCTCGAATGCATTGATCCTGGCCTCACAGCAATCAAGGAAAAACACTAATTACAGAATAAATATCAGTTTAAAGTTAAGGTTTGATTACCATCTGCTCAAGTCAGCGTTCTGTCAGCATTAGTTATTTTAGGCACATACATGTGTTGTATACAAGATACAAGATGGGCTGCAGGTTACTATATTCTTCTTCCACCTGTTTGAGTGGATTAGCATTATGACTCCTGATATAGGAACATATACATCAGGGCTGTCAAACTCATTTTCACTGAGGGCCACATCAGTATTATGGTCACTCTCAAGGGGTCGGTTTTAATTGTGGAACTAAATGTGATTACAACTTAAATATTACAAAAATAACTGTCCTCGTACTTGATTATTTATTATTATTATTGTTATTATTTATTAATCTATTGCCTATTTAAAGGTGCAGTGTGTAAGATTTGGTGATATCTAGAGGTAAAGTTGCATCCATCACCTCACCCTCACTCTTCTGAGCAAATAAGAGAACCTATGGCAGACTTCTGGTGTCATGAAAACTCAAAACATGTTTCGTTTGTTCACTTTTACTACTGTAAAAACATGTCATCCTCCAGACAGAGAACCCCCTCCTCATGTAAATAACATTAATGGGATATGGAAAAAAAATACATTTAGTTGTTAATAAATTCATGAAAATGTCAGTGGGTCATTGTTTTATAAAAGTTGTAGAAGTGACAAAAATGACCAGGGACGGAAATCTTACGCTCTGTACCTTTAAGTTACAACTATTGTAGATGCATTTCCATACTTGTTACACCTGCAAACACACTGAAAATATTGCTACACATCAAAAGTGACATGTGTAATTCACTGTTCATAGTTCATGTATTTTTAGACAATCATACGCCTTTAAGCTCTCATGGGTCACATGAAATGATCTTGCGGGCCACATGTGCAAGACTAGACAAGACAAGAATATGCACACATGTGATATACATCATACACTACATCTCATTTCCGTCTGCAATAGCATGACTCTGTTCACCTGTTTTGGTTTTCCCATATCTGAGGGTGAATGCAGCAGTTTGTGATTGTGAGGCTAACTTCCCTCAGAGAGATCTGTTAATACCAGCGTGTGAGGATGATATACCACCATGGAGTTTATGTGTTCAAAGTGATGTACTGTATGTGTGCTGGAGTTGAGTTTTCATTCAAATACTTGATTCAATTACATTTGTTTATCAAATTACTCTCCAGTCCCAATAACACAAACCTGACCTTGACTTGTCCGAGTATCACCGTTGGCCCCGCCCCCTGTATCCCCTCTTCCTCATCAACCTGGTACCTAGGGAAGCAATTTAAGAGGAAAAGAAATATACGAGAGACAAGACACAACGGACAAGCAAACCGTCTCTACCGTCTGCCATAGTCTGGGGGCATAAACTACAGACCACTCGAGAGCGCACCCCTCCAAGATTACGCTTGTGCACCAGCACTTAATCATTGCCCAAAGCTGCCGCTTTCATTGCCTTTTCCATCTTCTGATCACAAATGTATGTTGCAATCCTGTCAATGGAGACACACACGAGGTTGTCGCTGAGACGGCAGGTTGCCCCCCTGTCAGAGCCAAAACCCCCATTTCACTCAGAGTTGCTTTCAAAATACTGTCAACAGTGTCCTTCAGAAGGTTACCAGGAATCTCAGCCTCAAAGTGATGTACTATTTTCAACAGCTTCTCTTTTGTACATTTATTTAAATACTCCTTTGATGGAGATTCGACAAAATCAGCTGTCTCTGTCATTTTACAAAAACAAAGCAAAACAATACAGCAACTGTTGTTGCATCCTTCCTGGACCTTTTGTGCACCACATGATCGTTGGGATTCAGAGGTGGACAGAAAGGAAACAACTGGAAAGGTTCTTGGCGGAGAAACACCAAGGTTCTTATGACATAATACTTACAGAGTTCTCTGGGCTGGATCTGGATCGGCAGGTCACCACTCGAGATGGATCGCGCAGAGTCCGGAGAATCAGCCGGGAGCCGTCATTGTATCCCTTTCTTATATTTTCACTCTTTGGGCGTTGCTTTGTGCTTTCTACCAGCAGTAGCCGACATCTTTATTTTTCATTGATATGACTATTCGTTGGTTTTCCCTGCTTATTCCAAAAAAGGATTTGTTTTTATCTTTTGTAAGTCTCAAGATTGTGTGCTTACGTCATAGAGGAATGGCAGCTAGGAGCAATGGAAGCAAGGGGTCAACCAGACCCATTGCTGCTCAGCACTTTTTCACCTGTCTGATAGTGAATGGCTAAGAGAGCGAACAATTCTGGCTCGTTTCACACGCACACAATAAAAATCCTAATCCTAACATGATAAACACAGGCATTGCACACATGACAAACATTACTTATCCTAACACAACCAGGGCCAAAGCAAGAGTGGATACGGTGCGTAAAAGTGTCGACTTACCCCATCAAAAAGAACTACTGTCCCCTCTAACCTTACCTGCCTGTCCCAAGCCGACTCTCTTAACTTAACCCTAGTCTTCATGGAGGTACTTGCAGCAGGTTTTTATGCACTAAATCCCAGCGGAGTGTTAAAGCGACCAGCAAGCTGGCAACCCACCAGATTCCCTGGCCGTGCTCCCGTGACCACTGCTCCAACCGCTTTCTCGCCAACGCATGTGGATAATCTCATACAAAAACTATGCACCGATCTTCACCTACTAACCCAGAAAACCCCATGTTAAAACTTCACTTATGCAAAGCACGCAGCTCCATAGCAACAGGATGATGTCACTCATTCACAAATTTGTACTACGCCAATTCATGAGCCAGATGAATGACCCACAGTTACGCCAGTGCATGGACGAGCCCCTAGTTTATCATGACCCGGCTCGAGAGCCATGACAAAGCAAGTGAAATACGGTAGGATAACTGAATAAAATCATAAAAAAGAAATTTATCAACTAAAGAACAACCAAGATAATGCAAACGGATGGGGTGTGGCAGTCAGTGGAATTAGTGTGTCAGCGGGTGTCTGAGTGAGTGAATGGTGTGTGTGTGCAGTGTTGTATGGTGCAAAACACAACATTACGGGTTAAAGACAAAATAACATGGTGCTGCTCTGATGGTGATCAACCGAGTGGAGAGAGAGAGCGAGAGAGAGAGAGAGAGAGAGAGAGAGAGAGAGAACGAGGGGTTGACAGCCAGGTCTCTTTATTCACCTGGGAGACTGGTCAGGTGCTCCCAGGTGAAATCAGTAGACCTGCCCACCAGAACCTGCAAGATAGAAACACACAGTAGACAAACCAAACGGGCCCTGTCAGAGCAGGATGGCCGTCACACCTGCCTCGCTCAGTGTGGTGCCTCGCATATAGATACAATCTCCAGGCAACAGATACACACAAAGCAGCGACTGGGAAATTTGGTATAGATTAGCTAAAAAGTACAACACAAGAGGTGTCATCAGAAACGAGTGAGCAGCTCAAAGTGTGATTCTCGCCCCATTTCAAAAACTGTGTGCAACATCTAGTGTTGACACCGATGGATATTGTTGCAACCTGGTCATCCTGGTGTATCATACGTCATCACTATATATATCGTAAATATTACATGACAATTACATGCTGGCATTTTTATGAATTTATAATCACCTAAATGTTTTTTTCCCCCCATTACCCTTAATTGAGGCCATTAATGTGTATTTACATAAGGAGCGGGTCCCATCTATGGGGGCTGCCATGTTTTTACAGTAGTAAAAAGTGAAGTACTAAACATTTTTCAAGTTTTAATGACAACTGAAGTCTCCCATAGGTTCCCCTGCATGCTCAGAAGGGAGAGGGTGAAGTGACAACAAGTTGAACAACATTCAACTTCAGCTCACTCTAAATGTCACCAAATCTCACACGCTGCACCTTAATAGAGGAATCAAGTGAAATGCATTAACTTCAGAAAAAGAAAGGAAGCTCGCTTTGCAGCTTCTCTCAGGTGTAATTATCATTTTGGTGCATTAAGATCCAATTTGGAGGGACTGTCAGGTGAGGGGCCACTCGGTGCTAACAGTGTCAGGTGTTGAACCCTCCCTCATCACAACAAAGGGGAGTAGGGATTTTAGGTGGTGAGAGGCCGGACTCAGTCAGCTGACACTCAGGCTGATCCATCAGATGAATGAGTCTGCTTGGCAGCAGCTACTTTGCAGTTTTTCATGCTCAAAACTGATACTGGTGGTTAGATAATCAGTGGTGGAATACTTCCATTGTGCACCAAGTGAGTCTAGCATGTGGTCTTGTTCTTGGGCAGGTGCCAGTTGATATCCTTTCCCAGTTGCCTGTTGAGGGGGCCCATATGGGAAATGATTTGGCTGCTGATAGCATGTTCGCTGATTTTGTGCCCGGTGTCTTGAAGTCCCCCTCCTGCAGGCAAACCCCCCCGCCCCCCGCATTGTTGCTGCAGCATCAGTAAGGCCAGTGGACTCTGGCAGTGTTTTCCCTTTATCGTGGTGATGTGCACGTATCACGATGCGGTGAATTGTGCCGTATCCATTGTATTTGAACTCTGTGCCAGCGGACTAGTTAGCGAGTTCACAGGCAGAGCTACAGGCCTGATTCCTTTTTCATCTGAGCTCCTGGACAAATTTGAGCCGGTGTTGGAGGTGAGGGTCTGAGCTCTGTGTAATATCCCCGCAGCCAGGTCATCTGTCTGGAAATGGATGCCACTTGAAGGGGAGTCTATAGGAGAGCTAATACTCTGAGTTGATATCCCTGTTGACCTTTGCAGTGAGGTACCCAGGTGTCATTTAGACAAGTCGTCTTGGTGTCCTATCATATCAGAGACACTTTTTCCAGCCGCTATTATAAAATGATCCCACTTTCCTCATCCCGTGTCCGTCCTGTTAGCTCACCAGCAGATGTAAATCTCCCATTGCAATCTCCATACAATCGAACATGCAGTGTCTAATATTTGTGTAATTTTTGTCCCTTCTAAAAATATTACAAAACAATTACATCCTGACATTTTCATCAATTTATAATCACCCCTTACATTTTTCCCCCCGTTACCCTTAAATGAGCCCATTATGTATATTTACATGAGGAGCGGGTCCTTTCTATGGAGGATGCCATGTTTTTACAGTAGCCCAGAGTGGACATACTAAACATCTTTTGTGTTTTAATGACAACTAAAGTCCACCATCGGTTCTTCTGCATGCTCAGAAGAGTGAGGGTGAGGTGATGCATGCAACATGCAACTTCACCTCTAGATGTCGTCAAATCGTACACACTGCACCTTTAAATGCAATCTAATGAATGACTTTGTTGTGTCCCTACTGTAACGTGTCAGTCATCTGTGTGGCCACTTTGCGCAATATATACTGTATGAGCCAAAGCAGGTACCAGTTCACCTGAATGTTTGGCATCCCTGTAGTCTGACAGGCAGCCCATCCCATCACATCCCATCTGTTTTCAACAGCTGCATGTTGCAAATCACCAGCACACGGTGCACAGAGTCAGGGAGCACTTGAACATTCACACCGAATGCTGCAAACGTTGTTGCAAGCATCTCGACACAGAGCTCTTAGCTGCAGATCTGCTCTGCAGACGGACAGTGATTGAAATGATGTTTTCTTAATTTGCTCTTTCCTCACGTCAAAGTACGATGAGATACAGCATCTGTACATCCCTTATGCCCAAGTTTAGTTATCTGGTGCTCGACTTGAAGATGGCGGCTTGACAAATCCGTCTGTGGTCCCTTTATAGGCCTTTAGATTCAAGTGTCAGATAATCTCAGGAAACCCTTTGGACAAATGACTCGGTCCAAATAGATCACAGGGTGAGAGAAGTCAGGGATTTGAATTTGTCAATTACAGGCTCATACAACATGCTTGACTGAAATTTGCTCCCACCTGTTGCTTTAAAGGTTCATTGTGTAAGATTTAGTGACATCTACCGGTGACGTTGTAAATTGTACCAAATGAACTGAGTTCAGCCACAAATGTGAACATTTTTAAGTGCAGGCTAAAATAGTTTTATTTCTAAGCTCCTTTAAAGCATTTTACTGTATTTTGTTTTATTATGTGTATCTGGATTTTATGTAAAGCACATTGAGTTGCCCTGTGTATGAAATGCACTATACAAATAAAGCTGCCTCATGCCTTATTGAATCCATCACCTCACCCTTCCCATTCAAGCGAGCAGATGAACCTATGGTAGCCCTCAGTCGTCATTAAGGCTCAAAAGATGTTCAATATGTCCACTCCGGGCTATAAAAACATGGCCACCCCCATTGGGTGTATCTGCTCCTGGTATAAAGAGGGCTAATTTTAGAGTGATGTAAAAAGCAATACATACATTGTAGTGATTATACATTTGTAAACATGGCTGTATGTAATTGCTTTGTAATTCTATTTCTATTGAGAGAAGTGACAGAAATTGACAGGAACTTTACACACTGAATCTTTATTTTGAAAACTAGCTTTTTTTAAATTTCACTAATCAGACACTATATTCATTACTAAAGTAACCTATGTAATTTCTCACTCGTTAGATTAGATCTCTTTCATTAATTTTGCATGTGGTTGATCGGACACAATTTGTCTTGTCTCCTCTTTAATTGAGTCAATACAATCACCTCCACCTTGATTGCTATTTAATGTTGATTGAAAAGTGATCAATTTGTGTGCAGCCATAATTACAACACCAAAAAAGAAAATGAATCACATTTTTGTGCTTCTCTGGAATTAAACAAGAATCAGTCGCCCATTCAATTAGCGTTTCATTTACCACACACAATTACCCCACAATCTCCGCCCCCTCCCTGACCTGTGACTAATGCATGTACTTTTCCTGGTTTCCTTGTGTAGCCAGTCACATATTCCCCCACGATGAGCTCCATGAGGAAGGCAACCCAAGATTAAAGGATTTGTTTTGGTGGAATGGCATCGAGGTATTGACATGGGCAGTGGCTTTAAGTCAGCGTTGAAAGCCCCTGTGATGAATCCAGCGGGTCGTCTCACTCCAACCTGACACTTTGATCTTCTAGAAAGCACCAGAAGCAACAAGTAGTCACACTCCTCTCCACTCGGGCTCCATACAAGATCACTTTTGTGCAGACTGCATTAAAAAGCCTTGGACGTGTTAGATTTTATTTTAGCACTGATACTATAAAGTAGCTTAAAACAGGTCTGGAGTGTCCTTTGTCATCTTGCCTGACATTGGCATTGTGTGTATTTAATGTTGCACCTTGTACTCATCTTAAGTGATCTTTTAAAGGTGCATTGTGTAAGATTTTGGGTCATTTTGTGTCACTTCTATTGGAAGAAAAATATTACAGAACAATTCTATACTGACATTTTCACAATCACCTTAATTTTTTATTACTTTTCCCCATAAATGAGCCCATCGATGTATATTTACATGAGGAGCGGGTCCTCTCTATGTTTTTACAGTAGCCCAAAGTGGACTTCAGTTGTCATTAAAACTCAAAAGATGTTTAGTATGTCCACTTTGGGCTACTGTAAAAACATGGCGGCCCCCATAGGGTGAACCCGCTCCTGGTGTATATACATTAAAGGGGTTATTATAGGCTTACGTAAAAAAACAAGTCACACATTGAGGTGATTATACATTTGTGAAAATGTCCATATGTAATTGTTTTTCAATTCTATTTCGATAAATAGAAGTAACAAAATTGACTGAAATCTTACACACTGCACCTTTAAAGACATGTATACGATATACGATATTATGGAACTGAACTGGACGCATGTGGAATGATAAAAAGTTTAATATTGAATTGTTGACAGAGTTTTACTGTGGCCGTTCCAAGGTTTGAGAAGCACTGCTGTATCACTTTGAGAAAAACTTGATTAAATTGTAATGTTCTGCTTACAGCCGTCTCTAAGAACTTAGGTGGTGGAATTATTA
>JAFBJT010108430.1:0-14069 GCA_016785325.1 Chascanopsetta lugubris
GCTGGAGGCCCTAATTAAATGTCCCTGCTGAAAATAAACAGAGCGGGCGCCAAGCGAGCAGCCAGAGAGCGGCGCACGGCAAACAGCGGCTGTGAGCGCTCGCCGCAGTGCCGCCGCTGAGAGCGAGCCAAGAGAGCGTGGCTCTATAGGGTCGGGGTCCTGAACACACACTTATGTGTGCAGACACACACACACACACACGCACTTATGAATATGTAGCACTGCAGCAACATACCGAGAACACCTGCGGTCACGCTTAAAGGTGCAGTGTGTGTTTGTTTTGTTTTTTGTCACAAAATTTTACTGAATAATTACATACTGACATTTTCATAATCAACGAATTGTTTGTTTGTTTTTTTTCCCATCCCCCTTAAAGGTGCAGTGTGTAAGATTTGGGGACATGTAGAGGTGAAGTCGCATGTTGTATCCATCACTCCACCTTCACCCCTCTGAGGATGCAGGAGAACCAATAGCAGCCCTCGCTTGTCATTTGAACTGACAACTCATTTAGATGTTTGGCACCTTCAGTCTGGGCCACTGTAACAACATGGCGGCCTCCATAGAGAGGACCCGCTCCTCGTGTAAATATACATCAATGGGGCTCATTTAAGGGTAATCGGGGGGGAAAAAAACCCCAAAACAATTTAGGTGATTTCAGTTCATGTAAATGTCAGTATGTAATTGTTTTGTAATTTGCAAACATGACCGTAATCGTACACACCGCACCTTTAAATGAGCCCGTTAATGTATACGCACAGGAGGAGTGGCTCCTCTCGACGGGGGCGGCCGTCCAGGTCGATCCCGCTGAGCGCGGTTTGGGCCTCGCCGTCCTCAGAAGTGGTGTTTTTCCCTCCTCCTCCTCCTCCTCCTCTTCCTCCTCGTCTTATGCGTCGACTCATTGATAAAAAACATGTCACACACTCGCCGTCTCCGTGACACCTCTGACATTCAGCCTGTTGTGCGGCTCGCGAGCGGCGGGCATTAGCAGTCAAAGTGGCGGGGTCCATTTGGGTGAGTGCATTAATGGGGCCGCCCCAACCTGCGACAAGGTTATGAGGCTGATTGAATAATTACTGTGGAGGCCTCCGTCCATTACGCCCCTGTGTCTGCCCAGATAGGGGCGGACGCGGCGGCGAGATGGAGAGATAGGCGCAGACTGAAAAGATGGAGGGGCCCGATTAGATAAGCACAGATAGGGTCAATTAAGAGATAAACATACAGATATGAGATGTCGGGGAGGGCCGGTGGCGGCCGCGCGTTTGTGCGAGAATGTGCGCTCCCCCCACACCCCACACCCCACCCCCTCTGTGGTCGCTCGGACGTGTCGAGCGCCTTCTAATGTGGCGCGCGGTGCCTTTATCCGGGTGAGGCGGGGAGAGGTGGCGGAGGTGAGGTTGTTAGACAGAGGTGCGCTGCTCTCTGCTCCACCTCCGCCGCCGCCTCCTCACCTGAGCCTGTGGAAGCTGCTCCGTCACCGTGGCGCCCGGAGGGGAGAGGAGACACGGAGGTTTTCCTAAAACCTACAAATTTGCACCTGCAGCCACGGACAGAATGTTCTTATCGGTATATATTATACATAAGTTCCCGTCTGTTCCACTGCGAGGTGTGTTTCAGATTTGCTGTGTCGTCTGTAAGAAGCTCGCACCACCTCCCTGTTTTACAAAGGACCTTTAAAAAAAGAACTACAGACACATGTTTGTGGAGGAGCAGGGGATTCGGCTCCGAAAAAATATGGGGCAATGTAGATGCCCTTGAATACCAGTGTGCTAATGATGAAATTAAAGGTGCGATCCATCACTTTTCCATTGAAATGTTTTACCTTCTCCATTCAGTCGTGTGGTTAAAGTTTCGCCCTCACGTCACATGATCGTGCACTTTCTGATTGACTGACCCCTGACTCATCAACTTTTTGTCTGTGGTTTCTACCTCCGCGTTGTGTGCTTATTACTCTATTGCTTACTCTGTTTTTTTTTTATTCCTTAGACAACTGTATTAAGTGATGCCTGTCAGGATTTAGTTTTAGAAACTAACTATAGACGACACCTTTAACTGCAAAGTTACAGTGCAAACCAATTTCACAGGATCGGGTTTAAAATCAATATTGTTCAGTGAAGCATTAAATAAATGATCGGTGATGTTTAGTGTGAAAAACATGTTTTTGTAAATCTGCACTTTTGAAGAAATTTGTAAAAATAAGTGAAATCTGTAAAGTGAAACATTCATTAAGTGTCAGAGTTGGTGTGGACAGAGTCAGTGTCCTGAGAAAAGGTGAAAAACGGCTGGTAAATGTATATGAACGACTTTTAATTTGAAATCCTTAAACACCTAAAGATGTGTGTCCAGCATTATACAAATCATCACGTCACACTCTACAAACATGAATTAATCACTGCAATGACTCATTTACTACTCACATTCATCCTCATCAGGTAAAATTCCTCATTTCATCATGATTAAGATAAATATTAAATATCACCCAGTTTATCTTGTGTTTGCAGTATTAGTCATTTTTTTAAGTCTTTTTTTACAGTGGACATTTTGACCCGTCCCAGCAGGACATGTCCTGAAACTCTTGATGTTACTATTGACGTCCCGCTCATCAGTGTTCACACCTGTGTCTGTCTGACTGTCAGGTGTGATGTGACCTGTGAACCTGCAGCATTCACAGCTCCATACATAGTGTGAAGAGTCATATTAAG
Source organism: Chascanopsetta lugubris (assembly GCA_016785325.1). NCBI lineage: Eukaryota > Metazoa > Chordata > Actinopteri > Pleuronectiformes > Bothidae > Chascanopsetta > Chascanopsetta lugubris. The sequence goes on from JAFBJT010108430.1 coordinate 2,700, forward strand.
CTTCGTCCTGCCCGAGTGAGTTCACCCGAACCCTAAACCTTTTCATTCATTTCTTTATTTTTTCATTTCAATTGTATTTTGATTGACCCTAAACTTTACCCTTTCAAAACATAAACACAAGCATATAAAAAAAAAGTGCTTTGCTGAGCTGATTGTGATGTTGGATAATGATCGTCAACACGGAAGCTGCAGCGCTTGTGAAGCAAAGGCATCTTGATCGCCACCCGGTGGCTGGCTGAAGTGTAGGTCACAAACCCCGCCTCTTTCATTTCAGCCCTGCCGACCAAACTGAAACATTATTCTCACTTCTCCTTATCAGACTCAAGTGTTGACTGTTACACTCTTTATCAGTGACGTGACTTAATGAAAACAGGCTGGACTTAACTCCTGATTGCTCCTCTGTGACTCCGCCCCCGACTCATGACCGCACAGACCGGCTCCGAATGTGCACGGTGGAAGAATTTGTATACGAGACGGCCTCAAATCGAGACCCGGGGCGGAAGCATAGATTGATTGTTATTCCGTGTGAACGCTCTCTATCTATTGATACCAGTCTTTACGTCAGTGACTCCGAACTAAAGAAAAGCACATTTGCCTCGTGTCTGACTCGCTCGCCCCTTTAAACACATTCTCTTCAATCCCACTGCGCCCCTGCTGCCGTTTGAAACCGGTCCAAGACATTTTCATGTCATTAAAGTTTCTGACGATTTCAATCACATGATGTTTGAGCTATTTCAGCCGTAGATTTGCAAAAACCGATACGTGCCAATCCGGCCCGGCCTCTGCCGACCCCTGTTAGCCGAGGTCAGCATAACCATGCTCTAACTCCAGACATGATCCATTTCCACTGGCCTGCTCCGCAAAGACGAGCTGATTGTGCTGACCCAGCCGGGCAAGAGAGAGAGGGGGGGGGGCGAGAGAGGAAGAGAGAGAGAGGGGGGGGGGGCGGGGGGGGGGGGGGGGGGGGAGTTAGAGAGAGGGCATCTCAGGCCCAAGGGCATGACACCGCGGTGCTCGGGGCCACACTAGCCCTTTAAATGTCAACACAGCAGAGGGGAGGAAGAGGAGGGAGTGAATGGAGAGTGAGGAGCGGGACGGGGTGTCGAGGATGAGGAAGAGTATTGGCAACTTCCTCTACAGGGGGGAAGTGATGAAGAGGAGACGACTTGACGCAGATGAGGGAAGAGGAAGTTGATGTCACCTCTTTCTTTCTCTCTTTCTCCCCTTGCCTTTCCTTCCTTCCTTCCTTCCTTCCTTCCCTCCTTCCTTCCCGGCATTTGTTTGTTTGTTTTCCTGATGACGTAAAAACCACTCATCCAGTTTCCATGACATCGTGTGTTGGTGATGGGATGTGACCTGAGAAGGAGCCCAGTATGTTTTGCTGTGGATCAGGGTCAGATCCAGGGTTTCTGTCTTTATGGATCATTGTTGAGAAAAACTCCCACTGGTCCTATCAAGTATTTTATTTAGAAGTGAAGGGTTCAATAAGTACAGACATACATATTTTATTCTATTTTATCTAAGCAGGAATACATCATATTGAAAACCATAATGTGCAAAATTCAAGTTCATTCTCATTGTAATTATGTATTTATTCTTACAGTAATACAGTATAACAAACTTTAATTGACTTTTTTTCTGTTTTTTCTTGCTCCTGCTCTTCCCTGTCCTGCATCTCCAGGTCTGAGTCTGTCACGTTCTCAGCCAATCAGAGCCTCCGTTAACGGCAGCGCGGGCACGTGATTGGGAGAAGGATGGCGACCATGCCCTTCGTCAGCGAAGGGAAGTGCGTGAGCGTGGAGTGGGATTTTCTACAAGGACTCCTGGCCAAGCCTCCCACCCTGCCCTGGTGAGACACACACACACACACACACACACACACACACATATGCAGGCTGATACTGTATAAGCCTTCATGCATGTCCATGAATTAAACACTGCAAGGTGACACACACACACACACACACACACACACACACACACACACACACACACACACTGACAGCCTGGAGAGTCCTTCCTTATCAATGAGACACAATGCAGGGGGTGGAACACGTAACCTGTTGGGTGGCTCGGCTGCCGATGCTGTCATAGGGTTGAATCCCTTCGTCCCTCCGCCTGGAGATTAACTACATTTGGCTGGAATTATTAATGGCCAGTCATTTACAGGCGGATATAAAAACTAAGCAGAATCAATGAGTGTGTATCGATTGTTCTCGGTGGCTCGGGTCGAGTCAGTATAATAATGAGATGTTACAGAGGCTGGCGGAGTCGTGAGACCACAAACACACACACACACATGCACACACACACACGGAGAAACAAACACATTCTGTTTTCCTCTTATTAGAGAAGTGGCTGATTAAGATATAAACATGTAAACAAGCTGTGCAGGGATTTTCTCTCATTCTTTTGCTCTCTCTCACACACACACACACACACACACACACACACCAATGTACACACACACACTTCATGTGGTCCTTCTTAGGGGATGAGAATCAACAATCCAGACACAAGAGAGAGAGGGAGCAGTCCCTCTTTCTCCTCCAGCTCTCTCTCTCTCTCTCTCTCACACACACATACACACAGACAGACACACACACATGCAGACACACAGACACACACACACTTTATTCCAGCGCGGCACCGCCACAAATTGTGAAGTGCCTGTGACAACATAATTCCACCACTCAGGCCTCATTGAGGAGAGTCAATACCCAATCAGAGAGACAGGCTACCTGAGCCCCGGCCCCCCTCTGTCACTCCGACCCTCCCTCTCCTATTGATCCCTCAATCACGGCTGCAGCTCGCCAGCCTGGGACCAGATGAGGGAGGGGAGGGGAGGGAGGTGGGGGGATCAGGCGGGTTGAAGGGAGGGGATAGTGAGAGTGTGTGTGTGTGTGTGTGTGTGTGTGTGTGTGCGCATGTATGGATTTTGGAACAAATGGCATTATTAGGCCTCTGTTCTCGCAGATATCGAAGGAGAACGTTTGCGTGTAATTACCAGAGTCATCTGCAAGAAGAGATGGGCCAGATTGTTTCAGCTGAATTGCCGCAGCAGCAGCAGCAGCAGCAGCTTCTGCCATCACATGTATTTATGAAATGAGTTTTCTTGAGCTGAAACGATGAATCGACTCGAATCGAACGTACAAATTCTTCAAATTCCCTGAATCGAATGATCAAATCTTTGATTCATGTTTTCGCTGTAACCGTTTGAGGTTAAGGAACTGATGAAACATACGCTGCTTCTCATTCTCGTCTTTTTGTATCTTTATATTTATATTATCTAATAATCTGTCAATCGAATCGAAGAAATCGATCGATAGATCCATCGATCACAACAAATAACCGTTAGCTGCAGCTCCAGACTTTTCCACATAGACGCTGAGGTCGCTCACACAAAGCGTGAGCCAGTCAACAGGTGCTCAGCAAGTTACGTGATCAGCGTCTTCCATCTTTACTCACACTGATGGTTTTCTCTGCCCTCTCCTCCCTGCGCCTGTATGTTCCCACCATCTTCACCTCTATCTGCCCCCCCCTCACCCCTCACCCCACCCCCACCCCCTCCTCCATCCACCACTCCACCCCTCAGTCTGCAGAACCTGCGTAAGGAGAAGTCTCGCAATGCGGCGCGCTCACGCCGAGGGAAGGAGAACTTCGAGTTCTTCGAGCTGGCCAAGATGCTGCCGCTGCCCGGCGCCATCACCAGTCAGCTGGACAAGGCCTCGGTCATCCGGCTCACCATCAGCTACCTGCACATGCGCACCTTCGCCAGCCAGGGGGACCCGCCCTGGAGCCCTCTGCTGGAGGGAGACAGCAACTGCAGCAAAGGTGAGGTCCCGCGCACACGAAACAAAAAGGTCTACTTTCATATTTTTCTGTCGTTACAGATCAAATTGAATGGTTCACATTTAGAATCATGAGATTTAACGTTTATGTGCACAATGATTAAAGGTGCAGTGTGTAAGATTTTTCAGTGGAAAAACAATTACAAAACGATTACAATCTGACATTTTTATGAATTTAGAATCACCGCAATGCATAGTTTTATCCCATCATCTATTTAATGTATACTTGAATCAGAAGGGGTCCTCTCTACGGAGGCCGCCATGTTTTCACAGTAGCTCGGAGTGGACATCCTCCGAGGGCTCCTACTGGTTCTCCTGCATGCTCAGAAGGGTGACACACTGCACCTTTAATTCTTTATACATCCACAACAAGACTGAGAGCACTGTGTGCTGCAGCAGGAGAAGATTGAGAAATGGAAGCTATGCAAATGTGGTAGATAAAGATATGTTTTCATTGCATTTGGGGAAAAAAAACCCTACTTGTCGAAAAACTATTCATGTTTCAAATTTCCCCCCCAGTTTATTTGCAGAAATTTGACGACTCGAGCCTTTTTCTTTAATCTTCCAAACATCCAATTTGCCGCGTGTGTATTAGCTGGTTGACGTGCCAAACACGTCTGTGGGTGTGCGTGCGTGCGCGCGTGTGTGTGTGCCAGCGAGTGTGTGTTTAGCTCGGCCTCTGACTCATTTCTGAACACATCAGGGCCACTTCTCTTCTCCTCATGTTCTCTCGTCTCTGTACGTCCACGGAGCAAACGCAGGCAGACAGATGCAGCAGTAACCGTCAGACTGGTGTAGATGCATCTGTGCGTCGCCCTCAGCTCACCGCATCACAGCAAACCTCTGTAATTTGATCTGCAGTCACAACAATGAGGTCACGGCCGCTCGGTCTGAGAAACCATACGGGGGCGTCGTCACTTAAATGCATCGTGAGCCGAGTGGGGGTCAGATTTGGACATTTGAACGATTTCATTTGAATCAAAGAATTTCTCCGCACTTCTTTCACCGCATTTTCATTCTTGGCAACGGAGAGAAGTCTGCCAACGGCATTCGTTAAAATTAGATTTACATGACCATGCAGAAATGTAAGACCTTTATCTGCCGTCTGGTCAAACTTTTCTCCGAGCGGATGAGACATGGACTTTCAAATCTTGGCCGACGTCCTGCGAGGAAATGTTTTTCAATCGTCGGAACCTCTCATTGAGCCGTCACCAGCACGGATTGTTTTATTTCAGCCGCTCGCCGAGTCAAAGTCAAACAACTGCGGCGCGCGAGAATGCAGACTTTAATGAAACATGGCTGTGATGGATCATTTCTCTGCTGATGACTCCTGCAGCTCGGGCCCATAAGAAAATTACACAGCAGAGATAAATATGCTGATACTTATTGCCAACGGACACAAACCGCGCTTCAGCTCTCGCATCCCCCTCTCCGTCAAAAACAATCCTCAGCAGCCTGATCTGCCCACTGACTCCCGCCCACAGAGACGCCCCACACCACAAAATATTCAGTTCAGACCAGGACAATTATCTGCTCCTCTATTAGAGACCACAATTACTGCTGCTGTGTCTGTGAGCGCTGCACAGACCTGTAAACATACATGTGTGTATCAGCATACCAAGGATTTCCATAGGCTGGTGTGAGTATGAAGTGTGTGTGTGTGTGTGTGTGTGTGTGTGTGTGTGAGAGTGAGATAGATGATGCACAAAGAGGGGAGGACACTATTGGTGCGATTTGTAATTACAGAAATTAACTATATAACGAGGACAGTGTAATTATACAGCCTGGCTAATTGCTACTATTACTGAGGGGAAATGATGCAGCTACAGTACCATTAGAGAGAGAGAGAGGGAGAGAGAGAGAGAGAGAGAGGGAGAGAGAGTGTGTGTGTGTGTGTCTGTGTGTGTACTAATGTGACTGTCAGCAACTGTAAAAAAGCAGACAACTATGTTTGTATGTAATGTGTTCACACCCTATTCTTGATATCATTATTATAATAGAAGTCGACATGTTCTTCCTTCAAGTCCTTAAAGGGCCAGTACGCTCTTTAATACACACAAAGGCCGGTTTATTTCCTTCTCAGTTATTTAAATTAGCTGCATTTGTAGAGTGTCACTATCATCACCATTACATTCAATTCAATTTGTTTTGATTAGTGACTAAATGTTGTAGTTTCCTCATACAGTCCACAGCTCCCACTCCTGTTTTCATCCTCTCCCTGCCCCTCTGTCACAGAAAGGTTTAGACTGCTCTGATTGGCCAGCTGGTCCAGTCTCTTGGGATTGGTCAACTGCTCCAGTCTCTCGTGATTGGTCAACTGCTCCCAGCTGATGTAGGTCGTAATCATTACACGTCATTGACCACCACAGTGATGTCACCTCAGTCAGGAAGTAGAATGAAAAGTGTTTCCTGTGATAAAGAGCGCCCCCTTCTGTCAGGGAATAGAACCTAATCCAATGTAAACTGAACAACCATAGATCTAGCACAGGAGAAGATATGAGTCCGAAAGCGATGAAATCCATTGAGTGAGGTTACCAGAATTATTCTTTAATGAAACAATGATCGTTTTGAGGATGCTCCTTTATTTTGAGAACATAAATGATTCTTTCCTCTCATCCACAGTCAAAACCAAACATGCCCTTTTTAATGCATCAGTGTTTGAGCGTGTCTCAACACTAGAATTCCAACTCGATTTCTGCCTGAATTATTCTGAAAGGAGCAAAGTTGTGATCAAAGAATGGCTTCATCAGTGTGGGCTCTCAGCTCTGTGCTTGATATTAATGTAAGCAGCTTTTGGGCATTTGTGAATTCATACTGGTGAAACGCCAACGTTTAGTTTACACCCAGGAAGTTAGAACCACTGATGTCTGGGTTTGCTGCTGTTCACAGTGGAGACGCAGTTTAAAGACTGACACTGATGCTTAATGCAACAGAGAGGATTCACAGGACCTGAGACACAGCCAGGATTGATGACCTGTAATCATCATCATCATCATCATCATCATATTGATGATCATTATAATGCGCAGCTCCACAGTCAAAGTATTTTGTCATTGTTTACATTTTGATATGACAGACATAAATATTTTGATGGCGTATAATTGAAACTCAAGTTGGATAGTATTCACAATAATAATGTTATGATAATTACTACTACTAGGACTAATTATAATTACAATAATAATAATGATAATAACAGTGATTCATACCACACTAAGATAATAATCATAATGATAATTCTAATGATGATGATGATAATAAAAGCGGAATGACATCAGATCTTGGAGTCACAGTCATTTATATACTATGTTTTGTAAATAACCTTCTTTATAATACTACTAACATTATATTATAGTACAAACGAGTAGTACTCTGTGCACAGTCAATAGTGTCTGAGCTGTATCATCTCAGTAAACAGCCACTTTGACTCTTTGATATTTACCAGCTTTCATTGTTGCTCCTCACTGATGTTTCCTCCATTCACTGTTGGCTATGTACGTAAGAGTACAGTATACACACACACTCACACACACACACACACACACCAGTGTGCTCACATGCACACACCAACCATAGCCTTGAGTGCGTTCAGCTCATGGTGAATTGTTTTGCTTCGGTGTTCTGGGCTTCTCCTCGGCCTTGATGGAAAATACCTGTTCTGCTGCTGCTGCTGCTGCTGCTGCCGCTGCTGCTGCTGCTGCCGCTGCCGCCGCCGCCGCCGCTGTCCTGTGCGTGAACCGGAGGTATGGTGGAAAGACGGATGCGAGGTGCGGTGCTCTCGCGCTAAAATGAGAAGCACTATGGCCCATAACTGTAAATATATAGAACTCTCCAGCAGCCGCCGCGAAGGTCACGGCGAATTGTGAGGCATTAGAGGAACACAATGAATCGCGGCACGTGCCAGGTGTGCGCCGCCGCTATTCCTGCCTGAGTCATCTGCAGCATTTCCTCAGACGCCGAGGTCGGCGTTTGATGGGTGTGCGCGTTTTATTAAATGTTTGGGGATTTTTTCTTTCTTTCTTTTTTTTTTACACGCAGGTCACAGCGTCGCAGCCGGGCCCGGGCTGAAAATGCGATGCTAATTTGGACATCAGTTTGAACAAGTCTACCCACAATGCATTGGCAGGGTTTTAAGTGTGATGCATGACTTTAATTCCGTTAGTGGAATGTGGTCAGAGATCCAGCTGAAAGGCAGAGGAGGATGGAGAGGAGGGGAAGGGACTAATGTAGAAGGAAGAAAGGAAGAAAGAGGAGGAAGGAGAGGAGCGTGGAAGGAGGAGGTGGAGGAGGAGGGCGGGGGGGGGGAGGCTGCATTCCTCCACACACTCCCTCTGGTCGGAGGCGTTTTTTGGGGGGGGGGGCGAGCGAGAGAGGGAGGGACAGCGAAGGGAGAGGGGAAGGATGGTGGAGCAGAGGCGAGGAGAGGAGAGGGATGGAGTGAAGGGGAGGGGCCGGTGTGGCTTTTGTCTGCTTCCCACGTTTCAAAGCCAGTCTTGAAAAATGAATAGACAGAGGAAAATCAATTGCATGACCTTCACAGAGAGAGAGAGAGAGAGAGAGCGAGCGAGAGGGAGAGAGAGATTGAGAAAGCAGGAGAGGGGGGAGAAAAGGAGGAGTGAGAGAGAGAGAGACAGATTATGGAAGGACGAAAAGGAAAGGCTGAAAGAAGGAAAAGTAAAATGACCCACGATGGTTGCTCCCACTTGGTGGGTGTGTGTGTGTGTGTGTGTGTGAGAGAGAGAGAGAGAGGGCGCACGCCTATTTGCACAGAGCATTCAAGGACTGTACCCTTTTATTTGAAATCATTTTCATTTCAAAACCTCCACCATATTGAGTAAATTCTGCTTTGGGCCACAGCTTTTCAATTTTCCTAAAGGACAATTGCGCCATTTTTTTATTTTATTTTGGGGACCAGATCTTTATTCTGGAGTTTTGCATCTCACTTCTGTGGGGCGGTGACACTTATTACTGACATCTGACTAAAACATTCAACACTGTGGATCATTTTCTTGCATTTTCCTTCATAACAACAAGTAGAGGGGGGGGCGGGGGCGGGGCTACTTAAGGGCGGAGCAGCGGAGGCAGGACATGATGTAGAAACGAGCTGTGGGAAATGTTTGAAAATTGCTTTTGTCTTGTTTTTTTGTTTTTTTCCAAACATGGTCCACGTGCCCACACGTATCGGCTGAGGACAGCTAATCCTCATTTGTTTCATCCTCCTCCTTTAGCTACGTCCACCTCCCATGCGGCTGTTCGCAGGTTGCAGATTAGAGTGGGATCAACTCTGCAGTTAATACAGTGCAGGTTACACTGGCTGTGAATCCTCCGGCTGTTCTCTCTCATGGACGCAACTGTGACATTGGAGTGGGAGGATGAAAAGGAAAAGTTTCGTAAAACGTCCAGATCTCGACCCACCAGGGGATTGAACAGGAAGTAAAAAGTCACCATTGTATTCCTGAGATAAAGCTGCGATATGATATATATATATATATATATATATATGTTTATTATTTTTATTTTTTATATTTTATTTAATATATTCATATTTAAGTGGTAAGACACTGCTCTTTAGTCTTGAGACTGAATTGTGTTTAGTCGTTCTCTAGTTTTCTCTATGATCTCTCGTCCCTGTTGCATTGACCTCAGATTGTGTAAAGATGGATGACATATCCGCAAACTTGAGGCGTAGTTGTCTCAATCACCCCCTGGTGGCTGGCTGCAGTATAGGTCATTACTCCCTCAGTTGTCATTGACTCCATCATCCATTACCTGCTTCAGTGGTTTATCCAAAACCTGAGAGCCTCTGCAGGGTGACACGTACAACCAGCCGCTTGTATTGAGTGATGTCATCAGTCATGTTTATTACCTCACTCTACTTATGTAGTATTTTTTCCTTTTTCATACCACTTCACAAATTGAATATAAAGAATTTAGACACAAGTATTTTGAAGCTCTGTCACTAACCTGGAGATTTATTATCTTATGTATTATCATTTATTATTATTATTATCTAAGCTTCACCACAACGTGACGTTCTTGTGGTATGTGAATATCTAAATGAAGTAGTTATTTGAAAGGTGCAGTGTGTAAGATCTGGTGACACCTAGAGGTGAGGTTGCATGTTGTATCCGTCACCTCGCCCTTCTGATCATGCAGGGGAACCTATGGTCGACCTCAGTTGTCATTAGAACTCAAAAGATGTTTAGTATGTCCACTCTGGGCTACAGTAAAAACATGGCGGCCTCCATTGAGAGGACCTTCTCCCCATGTAAATATTTGTACATTAACGGGCTCATGAAAGGGTAATGGGAAGAAATATACACATTGAGGGGATTCATGAAAAAATCAATTAATGTGACAAAAAAATGACTGAAATCTTACACACTGCACCTTTAAAACACTCTGTGGTCCAGTGCATTGACACCACCTCCAGTGTGTGTGATGGAGTCGGGCTGCAGCAGCAGCAGGTGCAGCAGCAGCAGCAGCAGCAGCAGCAGCAGCTGGAAACCCCCTCAGTCTTTTATAAGGTACAGTACAATGACGAGTCAGTGGCAGCAACAGGAGCAGCTGAAGTGTTTTACTGTCTGTGTTAGTGAGGTCAAACACACACCCCCCCTTCACCCCCCCCCCCTCTACCCCCCCCACCACCACCACCACCACCACCACTGCTCCTGACATTGACTTTCATTCTGCCTTCACTCGCTCCCTCCCTCCTCTCCTCCTGTCTTTCATCGACACCTCCCTCCTTCCCCCTTCCCTCACCTCCATCCTGACTCCCCCCCCCCCCCCCCCCCCCCCCCCCCCCCCCTCCCCTTCGCTGCCTTTCCCCTTCCACCCCTCCATCCACCACCTCTCCCTGCGTCTGCCTTCCCCTTTAATTCACAGCGTTTAAAGCGGCCCGGGCTTTTAAGGGAAGTTAATTGCACTCAAATTATGTTCGACCGCAAAAGGGGTGAGGGAGCGACGGAGGGGGGAGACAGAGGGAGATAGAGGAGGGATGGGAGGAGGAGGAGGAGGAGAAAGGGGGAGGGATGGATGGATGTCAGCGTGAGAAGATAATTGCGCCAGAAAAGGACGCTGCGATTAAGGTCTCTCTCTCTCTCTCTCTCTCTCTCTCTCTCTCTCTCTCTCTCTCTCTCTCTCTCTCTCTCTCTCAGCAGCTAAGACGTCACATGTGGATGATAGTAAACAAGTTGGCAGGTGATGCGGCTGTTGTCCTGAAACCATGGCAACGGAGCCAAACATCAAAGCCTGATATGAAGACAGAGCAGAATCTCAGAGGATACTTACACACAACCCATTTTCACATTTTGGGGGATCATACTTTCGAATCAGTGTCGCCATTAAAACAGTTGGATGCTCAAACTGTCCACCGCTCCAGCTCCTGTTTTCACTCCCTCCCTGAAACTCTCTGTCGCTACCAAAACACTGACATATCACACTGTAATGGTGATGTCAGCTTGATTGTGGAAATAGAATCAGAATCCAAAACAAGGCGCTTTGCAGCTTATGAGAAGAA
>JAFBJT010108431.1:0-20724 GCA_016785325.1 Chascanopsetta lugubris
TACACCTTCTCGACGTAAAGGTGCAAGTGTGTAAGATGTAGGTCATGTTTTGTCACTTGTAGAAATATGACAAAGCAATTACATACTGACATCTTAATGAATGTATTTTTATTTTTAACCCCCCCCCCCCCCCCATTACCCTTAACATGAACCCTGGCATGTATATTAACATGTGGGGGGGGGGGGGGTGGGGTGTGTGTGTGGGTGTGTGTGGGTGGGTGGGGGGGGGGGGGGGGGGGCACAGCAGTCAAAGTGGACGTACTAAACATGAGTTTTAATGACGGCTGAAGTCGACCATAGGTTCTCCTGCATGTCGGTGAGCTGATGGATACAACATCCAACTTCACCTCTAGAGGTCGCCACATCTTACGCACTGCACCTTTTAATAGAGACAATTAAAGGTTGTCACTTGTATCCATAGATGAAAATGATATATATTGGCTTTACAAATGTAATCACCTGAATGTTTGGGTTTCTTTTGACCTAACCCTAAAGTGAGCCCTTTAATGCCGTGATTCTCAACTGGCAAGTGGCGCCCCGAATGTGGGACGTGTTTTCAGCGGTTCACGGGCTGTTTGCACAGAAAAAAAACTGTTTCAAAATAAAATCCTGTGCTTTTAATTTGAAGAGGATTTTTTTCAATCAATTGACCGCTGTCTATTCACACTCCTTAACAGTAGGTGGCAATGATGCCCTATATTGCTAATAGACATAAGCTATTTCACAGTTAGAAGAAAACCTGCAAAGTTTGTTTTCAGATGTTAATTGACCACGGCTAAATGCCAAAATATTGATTTTGTTCGTACATTTTATTACCTTGTGTTCCCATGATGCACTCAAAAGAGGTTTAGTACGTCCACTTTTACGACTGTAAAAACATGGCAGCCTCCATAGAGAGGACCTGCTCCTCATGTAAATATACATTAATAGGCTCATTTAAGGGCAATGAAACAAAATAAAAAATGTAGGTGATTATAAATTCATGAAAATGTCAGTATGTAATTGTTTTGCAATGTTTTTAGAAGTGACAAAAATGACCAAAATCTTACTCACTGCACCTTTTTAAATGTATATAATATTTAATTTTTTTGCCAAGCAAATTGTGGGCGTGTCACTTGTCGCCATCTTGTCAATGCTTTACAACTCCTACTTCCTGGTTCATCCAAAAACGGGCGAAGAGGCGGAGCACACACACACACAGAGCTGTGGGTGGGCCCATGGTGCCGTCACATCACCCGCAGTATGTGCCAGGTCGGCGCAGGTGTCGGTCAAGAGGCCACGCCTCTAAATATGCACAATTCAAAATATTGATATATTAAAAAAAATACAAAAATCATCCCCTGCAGTTGTCATGGGACAACATGTGACTTATTAAGACCAAATATGTAGTTTGTACCAGACTTTAAAAATGTTTCATCAACATGGGAGTCTATGGGGAGTGACCACCCTGTGATCGGCAAGTTTTAAATACGCGTTTATTTGCATGTGGATTAAGGAAGTGAGATGTGAGTGATCGGAGCAGTTCACGACTTTGTTGACACCAAACGCCTGCACTCATCTTCCTGACAATGTGGCGAAAGTGGAAGAGTGGACCTGAACACTCTTTCACTCCTCCTTTGCACACACTGAGTGTGTGCATGAGAGAGAGAGAGAGAGGGAGAGAGAGAGAGAGAGAGTTTCTGTTTGAATGCTTGTTGGGCCTCCAGTCTGTTTACATTCCTCCTCAGGTAGATCTGGTCTGGCTGTCACAGCTCTGCTGTGCCGCCTCCCAGGACACAAAGCCTCTCACAGAGCAACACTGAATCACTGATGGATTGAAGTGGCTTCGGCTTTGAGATAACCAGATATATCACTGGGCAAATATTGACGCAGCATTGCAAATCAAATGATATTGAAGTCCCTGGGGCCCGCGTCAGACAGAATGTGTTTGCCCAGGTCACTGTTGCAAAGTGGAACAGACAATTACACTGCCAGGTTTCTTCTTATTTGTGTATTTATTTATTTGTTTCACCCTGTTTATAGATGATCAGTCCAGTCCTCGTATATTAACACAGACTATGCAAATGCTGGCTATGCAGGCTACAACAAATCAGAACCCCAAGAACCATAATGGATTCTGTGAGAAATTAATGGAAATTAATTATTATCCTTAATACTGTCCTGTATTTATTTAAAAATACACATTTTAACATATGAAAAGATATCTATTTCAAGGAAACATACTAACCGCCTCCCCAATAGCTGCCATCTTCTACCATTATGGCTGCTCTAGTTCTTTTTAACAATATGTCTTTATTCTTTCTTTGATGAAAAATGTCTTTTAATTGGGTAGGAAAAGACATGCTTTTATTTTGAAGAGGATTTTTCATGGGTTGGAGTGCCATTCATTCACACCGTCTATGATGCCCTTTAATGCTAATAGACACGCACTATTTCACAGATGGAAGAAAACCCAGAAGGTTTGTTTACCATGCAATTGACCATTAAACACAAGCAACAACACTGTGTAGTGCAGTGACTGGTGATATGGTGATAACCTGCCTCCTCACTGTCGCTGTCATCGTTGCGTCTTGACTGGAACGATGACGTAAACATGTTGAGCGTTGTCCCAAGTTGTAAGAGCTTCTCCCACATGCTTGGAGGGGAGGAGTAAATCCTGCACACAGGACCTTTAGCACTCTGAGTGTGTGGGAAAAGAGCAATACTATGGACAGCATCACTTTACTTCAATATAAGAATAATAATAAACTTTATTTGTATAGCACATTTCATACAAACATTGCAACTCAAAGTGCATTAATAAGAGTCTCCCCTTGGTGTACAGCTTTGGGGGGGGGCGCACGTGCAGAGGGGACAGAGGAGGTAGACGGACACACAGACACACACACACACACACACACACAGGAATCATGAAGACATGTGTTTCTTTTAATGACAACAGTCATCATCAGAAGTGAACTATCTTATGATGCGCCGGGGAACGTTCACATGACTGTGTGTGTGTGTGTGTGTGTGTGTGTGTGTGTGTGTGTACGATGGCGCTAAGACTGTGGTAGAATGGCGCTGCGCCCTTATTTCATTGTCTAGGGAGAGCCCTGGGAAGGGCACTAAAACTGGACTCATGTGCTCTCGCTTCCTGGTTCCTGAGTTTTGAATAAGCTGAAGTCTCTCCGTGGCGCTTTCGGAGAGGCCGGTCAAAATTACATCACAGTAATCAAGTCTGCTTGAGATGAATATGTCACTGTTGTGTTGCGGAGTGGGTGTAGCTCAGTGGGAGAGCGTGCCTCGCAAGGTCATGGGTTCGATTCCAAGCCTCTCCAGATGTTGCTTTGAATAAAATCTTCTACGAAATGGAATTGTAGAATTGTTTAAGCGCTCAACGGTGTAGAAAAACTGGGCAGGTCGAAAACCAAACATGTTGACATGTCTCCTAATTAAAGGTGCAGTGTGTACGTTAAGAATTTCATCATTTCACACATTTCAAATGAAAAGATGCTGCACCTGTATTTGTGACGCTTGCAGATGTTACGTATGACCCACCTGACCTCACGTTCCTCATGACTTCACAGCACAGTCCCATGCTTATCAGCATAGGACTGTGCTGTTTTGTCCCCACATGAGGAGCTCAGTCACTCTGACGTTGAGTGACAGTTGGAAGCTTTAATATGTTATATTAAGACCCGTTGTTAGAATTCAGTTAAATTATTGAAAACATCATATTTATTTCTGTGTTAACTATATTATCTCCAAACACCATCTTATCAAGGAACTCAAATGGACGTGAAAACCACACAACTTTATATCTAGCCATTAACAAATATGTGTCAGGAAAACAATTTAACATTCCAAATAAAAGAAAAACAGTTAGTCTGTGATAGAGAGTTTGTAGATGACACCAGTCCATTTGATTAAATACAAACGGCTATTCTCAGAAATACAGAAACAAAAGATTCAGCTGGAATCGAATGGGGATGGTTTTCTAAAGTGGGAGTTTTGTTTTGAAGGCCAAGAAAGCACGCCGACAGCATTGAAAATCTCTACCCGCTCCGCCTCCTCCACGGTGCTGCTGTAGTCCTGTAGACATCAAACATGACAGAGTTTCACGCACACAGGAAATGGGAGCATTTCAAAATAAGAGCACATTTTGGCCATTTTTGATCTAACCCCCCACGCCTCCAGATCTATCTCTGATCTTACTCTTTTTAAAGCTAACCTCAAAACTCATGTATTTTGTACAGCTTTTATTACATTGTCACTTTTTTTCCTGATGACTTGGTTTTTACTTTTAACCATTTTTTTTTACTTTACTTTCCAATCATCTTTTACTGCTTTTGACCCAGTTTAGCTCTTAACACCGAGCAGTGCAGTGCCTTTTTCCCTCTGAGCCCTCTGTAGTGTGTGTATATAATCTGTGTTTTTCACATGTTTTATTGATGTTATGTTTTTATTTTGATTGTAAAACACTTTGGGCAGCCATTGGTGTTGTAAAGCGCTATACAAATAAATGTTAATCGATCGATTGATTGATTGATTAAACAGTTTAGCTTGTACCTGACCTTGTGGGCCACGATGAAGCGCCCATCTCTCCTCATGTTATGTGCGTAGTCCTCACTGGTTTGTAGACTGTTCCTTGGCGTTTGCACCGGTTTCAGCCCCAACAGCTCTGGGTTCATGCAGCAGTTGGAGCTTGTCTAACAGCTGGTGATCTGACATGAACGGGAAAGAGACGGGTCTCATTGCGTCATCACAGATCAGGGCTGTCAAACTCATATTCACTGAGGGCCACATCAGCATTATGGTTGTTCTCAAGGGGCTGGTTTTAATTATATCATATTACTAAATGTAATTACTACTTAACATATTGTAAAATAACTGTTTTCATACTTGATTATCATTTATTCAAGTTACAAATCAATATTTGTAACTTCAATGTAAACACTCTGAATATATTGCCACACATAAAAAGTGGCATGAGTAATTCACTAGAGTTCATGAGCAATGTATGCTTTAGACTTTTATTTTTAGACAGTCGTATGCCTTGAAGCTCTTGAGGGCCAAATCAAATGGTCTTGCGGGCCACATTCTGCCCGCAGGCCACGAGTTTGACGCATGTGTCATAGAGGGAAAGTAATGTCATCCAACATGACGATGTTTATGAAGTATTTGATGCTGCTGCTGCTACTGTTTTGACATCTTTTGTCGTCTCCTTACCTGCAGCCATTAAAGTGAACTGCAACGGTTTCTGCGGCATAACCAGCAAGGTGAACGACACGGCGTGGACCACGGAGGAGCAGTACTTCAACAACACCATCTCCGTCGCCGACAAAGGTGAGTGGCCGGGACGCTGAGCCCAGAACTGAGTCAGGCCACGAATCAAAACCTCAGGCCACTCCTTCAACACACGCAGCGGGGTGTGGTAATCAAGAAAACATTTGTGCATCATGGAAGGAAACTTCGTCGTAAAAGCGCTTCGAAGATAGTTTGTGGATAGGACGTTGCAGCCCCGAGGCAGTCTCTTCATACTTAGCGAGTAGCAGAGCCACTGTTGACCTTTACACTGATGAATGTTTCCCGTTTCCTCTCACCTCTACAGGCACTCTGAAACAGGGAGAGCACACTTTTCCATTCAAGTTTCTCATTCCAGGTAGGCTGTATGGATGATGAACACTTGTCATCACATTCTTTCTCGTGTGTGTGTGTGTGTGTGTGTGTGTGTGTGTGTGTGTGTGTGTGTGTGTGTGTGTGTGCTGTATACTCGCATTTCTCTGCCTGACAGACATGCCCTGGCATGATGATGTTTACCATAAACCTGGTTCAGCAGCACTGATGATGATTGGATCGTCAGTCACTTGTGCCTCATGAGTTTTGTGTGAAACATTCAAACACATTCAGCCTATGGTACACGGGTTGTCATTAAAACTCAAAAAATGTTTGGTACGTGCGCCCTGGGCCACAGTAGAAAAAATGGCAGCCCCCCCTCAGAGAGGAGCCGTGAGCAAACTCTACAACTCGTCAAATGAATGTAATGGAAAGATGGTGCGGTTTGAACCTGAGATAGCCCAGAATATCGCAGTAGGCCAACACAAAGCTCAAGAAAGAGAAATGACTTGCAGGTGTGCTCCTCGTGAATTCCATTGTGTCAGTTACTTAACAAACTAGAAAACTGGGTCAGGAACAAACATGACAAACGTAATGAGAATTCTGAGTGATTATCCCCGGCATCATCCATATTGTTGCACTGCACTCTTCAGGTGAAGATGGGTTCGTCAGTCAGACGACCACACTGCATGCAAACAAACCTCTACGGGCTGAATGTCTCTGCGGCTGTTTTTAGGTCATAAATTCCGAGACTCACTTCCTGCTTTACCTTTGCCTTGCCGCGGTGTTGTGTTGTGTGTGCACTTCCCCACGACACCAACACCCAGGGTTATGACTCACATGTCAGGTGGTTTGCGATCGGATCTCCGTCCTGGTGGTTTCGATCATCTAGATCAGTGGTTCAGGACACACCTTCACCCCTTCACGACGATCAGCGACCAAAATCGACCTCACATTAGTTTGATGAAACGAAAGCGCACTTTGAACCTGACATAGCACAGAATTCCACAGAAAGCTAGCAGGAAAAAACAGATTTAATGATAAATAAAACCGACCAGCAGGTGGCGATGCTTGAGAAATCTTCCCTTTAACACTCAATTAGCTGTGTTTAAATCAAGAACCAAAAAGTGCACCTTAGGGACACAAGGTAACAAAACCTGCATACAAAATCCATATTTTCGCATATGGTCATGGTTAATTAGCATATGAAAACAAACTTTGCAGGTTTTCATCTACCCCCACCTACTGTTAAGGAGTGTGAATAGACCGCACTTTGATGCATAAAAAATCCTCTTCAGAATAACAGTACATGATTGTTTTGCCTTAACTATTTTTTCCCCAGTCAAAGGCCAGCGACCTACTGAAAACAGTAATCTGTTGTTTTCTGAATTCTTCTTTCAGCCTCAACACCACCCTACTTTGCTATCATAATTAAAGGGCATTCTGTAAAATAAGATCCAACTTGGGAAAAAAAAGAAATGATTCCACCATTGATGTTGTCTAACCAAAGTGAAGGCTGAGGTTGCGAATGTTTTAATATTTACCACACGCAGTGTTCTTTTTTTACTTTGGCTCTATGATATCTCAAAAACAAGTGAATCCAGCTATTGGAATCACATGACTCATACAGGAAGTGACGTCATCGCTCATTTAACTCATTCTTCAAAACTTTACTTATTTTAAAAATAGTACTGCAAGATTTAACAAATAATGCAAAAATGGTATAAATGTAATCAAAACAAATATATACCATGAGGGCATTACAGTAACAGTGATACTCCCAATACTGCAGATCTGAGGTGAGAATGAGTATATGTGAATGATAAAATCGATCTGGGCCCAAATTACTTAAAGGTGCAGTGTGTAAGGTTTTGATCATTTTTGTCACTTCTAGAAATATTACAAAACAATCACTTACTGACATTTCCATGAATGTATAATCATCTGAATGCTTTATTATTTTTCCATTACCCTTTAATGAGCCCATTAATGTATATTTACATTTACAAGGATTGGGTCCTTTCTATGGGAGCCACCATGTTTTTACAGCAGCCCAGATGGATGTAAGAAACATCTTCTGAGTTTGACAGCTGAAGTCGACCATAGGTTCTCCTGAATGTTCAGAAGGGTGAGGGTTAGGTGATGGATACAATGCAACTTCATGCAACATACAGGGAATTGCTTTTTACATTATCCTTAAAGGTGCAGTGTGTAAGATTTGGTAACATCTACGGGTGAAGTTGCATCCATTTGTATCCGTCACCGCACCCCATCCATTCGAACATGCAGGAGAACCTATGGTAGCCCTGGGTTGCCATTCAAGTTCAAAAGATACTTGGTATGTCCAATCCAGGCTATTTTAAAAACATGGCGGCCATCAGGTGCAGTGTGTACAAGCCAAATTTTACACTTTGCACCTTTAATCTCTCACAGTGAGGAGAACACAGCAGCCTGTGCGTTTGCCTTTGTTTGGTCATTCAACCTTCTCTAATCCGCTCTCTCACCTGAAGCCTCCTCTACAGTGAGATAAGGAAGTTCACAGAAACTCAAAACCAGCCCGACCGGTCTTTTATTGCCGTCCGACTAAACCCGTCACATGAGCCGCGTGTGTGCACTTTCACCAGCAGGGAACCTGCAGGTCTATCATAACACTCACTGGAGTCTTGTTTTCATGTTTATGTTCAAAGTTCAGAGAAAACAAAGTTCCCCAAAGTTTATTTTGTGACTGTTGAACAGTGTCCTCTTACTCTCTATTCCTGTGTCCAGAGGGAGGTTCTTGTCGGACTCTCTCGTTTGGTATTGGTTGATGACTAATGATTATGTCCTCTTCCCCTCAGCCACGGCTCCAACATCCTTCCAAGGCAACTATGGCAAAATCCTTTATCGAGTGAGGGCTTTTATTGACACGCCTCGGTTTTCCAAGGACTACAACACGGAGAAGGCCTTCTACCTGCTCAGCCTCCTCAACCTGAACCAAATACCAGACATATGGGTGAGATATGAGAAGTCTGTGTGTGTTGAGTCTTAAAGGAGTTATGTTAAGAAAAATCCAATAAAGTTAGTAATTGATGAGTTGGAGAGAAAGAAACAAATCAGTACCAGGTAGAGAACTAGTACACTTCTGGACTGTAGAAAACTGGATATGTAAACATGCTGATATTCATATTAAGTTGAATTTAAATAATGTTGTTATTGTTATTATTGTGGGAAAATGTTGGCCAAGATGTATGTATATCAGAATCGTGAACACGAGATTCTAGATGGATATATTTGATATGTAACATATTATTGAAAATCAGTTCATCATTGCCCAGTAACAATATCAAAGGTACAGAGTGTAAGATGTGGTGACCTCAAGAGGTGAAGTTGGATGTTGTATCCTTCACCTCACCCTCACACTTCTGAGCATGAAGGAGAACCTAGGGTCGACTTCAGTTGTTGTTAAAACTCAGAACATGTTTAGTATGTCCACTCTGGGCTACTGTAAAAACATGGCAGCCCCCATAGAAAGGAGCCGCTCCTCATGTAGATATACATTGATCCGCGCATTTAAGGGTAATGGAGTGAAAATAAATTATTTCGGTGATTATAGAGTCATGAAAATGTCAGTATGTCATTGCTTTGTAATATTTTAGAAGTGACAAAAATTCTAAGCTATGGGGTCCAACGCTTGTTAAGGTTGCAAATTGTAAGTTATTGTTACTTTTGTCTTTTGTGTGTGTTTACGTACTTTTTTGTCATTGTTATGTTGGAAAAAGCTATAAAAAAAAAACTGCTGAACCAGGTGACCACAATCATACTCGCAGCATGAAGACCATTGGTCGAGCAGACTTGGGAGAGAAGAGGAGAGGGGGTGATTGACAGCTCAGGGAGCAGCTCTGTGACTCGAGGCCAAAACAGGCTGGAGAGAGCAGCTGTGCCTGCTGATCCTTTTTGGAGTATTTTTTAACATGTAGTAGGAAGGACTTCTGTGCAAATGGGTGAGAAATAGCACAACATGACTCCTCGAAACACTCCAAAATGTTGTTGGAAATATTTCCTAACAATCGTTAAAACATATGCACTGAGCATTGTCCGGCTCAGGTGGTGCTTTCTCGCTTCAAAATCAGTGGGTGCATGTGTAGGATATTTGAACCTGGGTTGAGGGTGCAGATTTGGGTCATTTTTCTCACTTTCATGAATTCATAATCACCTAACTGTTGTATTTTTAATAAGTAACCCTTAATTGAACCCACTAATTAAGTGTATTATTAAGTGGGGGCCGCCATGTTTTTACAGTAGCCAAGAGTGGACATAATAAACATCTTTTGAGCTTAAATGACAACCCAGGCTACTCTTGCATGCTCACAAGGGAAGAGCAACCCTCCAGAGTGCGGACTTTATTGCGGATATATATTTATTATACTATATTTATATAGTTATTTGCATGAGCAGATAGTTACTGTTAAAGTAGATGTTACATTTTGGGGAAAATGTTGGACACGTGATCTCCCTCTTTCTGTGTTGAATCTGTGGCAATCTATACTTAGTCTGCACCTCATGTCAAGACTCTTTACAAATGTACAGTTTTGTTTGTATATTAAAAAAAAAATTGGCGGAAACAGATGTATCTAAAAGGACCATCTAACATGGTATATTATGTTTTACACTTTTTACAATGAAGATGGTTCACAAAGCAGTATCTGCTTTTCCAGCTCTAAAACATAAGTAAAGAGGAGTAAACTTGGTGTAGCCAACAAGTTACTCATGCTCCTAACTTTTTATTGGTGTGCGCCTAAATGTTTGCCTCTGCCGCTAAGTTTTTTTAGGTTTTAGTTAAAACGTTCGTCTGGAGGGCTGAGGGGATGGATGTGCTACTTCACCACTAGATACAATCTCATGAAGCGGTGATTCTCAACTGGTGGGTCGCGACCCAAAAGACACAGGCCTTTGGTGATTCTGTCATGCGAGGAACCACAGCTGCATCCGGTAGCCTCCGTTCACAGTACCTCCCCTCGCTTTCTTAGCCTTCAAAATAAAAGTCCCACTTTAGAAAACCTCCCCTATTTGTTTCCACTCCACTGCACTTCTGAAATGAGTGTTTTTCTGTGTTATTGGGCAAAGGGAACTGTTGGTATATATTGAAATGGACTGGTACTGACTATAAAACAAAGGAAAAACGCTAAAATATCCATGTCCCATAACTCTCTTTCCACACAGGGAACCTGCTCGTCGGCAGTGACCCAGCAGTTCACCTACATGCTGGTGAAGACAGGCACAGTGGTTCTGAAGGCTCAGACTGACATGAGGGGTTACACCCCGGGTCAGATCATCCAGGTCACAGCCAACATCCACAACCAGTCTGGTAAATCCACAGGCAACATGGCAGCCAGCCTGGTGCAGGTCAGCACTTTTTTTTTTTTTCACCAATCAATACATCCAGAATCTAATTGGCTACTTAAACGTTTTACAGGATTATGTGTTATTCTTTGGATATCTAATTATTTGAGTTGTTTGTCTACTAACCTAACGGTCAGTGGTTCAATTCCCTAGAGCTGCTAGAGCTGCATTCTAATGTTTCGCTTGGTAATACACTGAATCCCACAGTTGTATAAGTAGTAGGTGTTAATAATGTGCTTTATGAATGCGTGTGGAACTGGGGAGGATATAACTTGTGCTGCTCAGCCCTTGGAGTGGCCAAGATATAAATTGTGCTATGACATATACAGTTTATTTAACTTTATGAAATTGTATTTTATTTTGGAAGATTTTCATTTGTGAAGTGTGTCTATTATGTATATGTGTGTGCATATATATATGTATATATATTTATGTATGTATGTATGTATGTATGTATGTATAAGGGTCAACATTTACAGTGTTCAGCACTTTTCAAGTCCTGATGGCCACACTGTCACAGTGATACATGAGAGAACATTGTGCAAGTTGTGTTTATGGTATTAAGATCAAACAGTTTTCAATCATGATATTTTAAGCATTATAATCCAGATATTAAAAGAAAACACTTGCCTCTCTATTTATGTGTGTTTTTCTCCTTGACATCTGTCAACGTGACACTTTTGATCACTGCAACTTGATGATCTTTGTAGTGTCACTGCGCAGCTGTAAATACATGTTGTGTAATAGTTTCATTCATTCATTGAAGTGTGAAATTCAAAGAACAATATTAAGTAGCGTGTGTATGTGTCACCATGTTCATTCACGTTGATCTGTGTTTTCAGAGAGTGACCTATGAGACAAAGAGGCCCACCCATGATCTGAGAAATGTGGTGGACGTGGAGGGTGGTGCAGTGAAAGGAGGCAAAGAGGTGGAGTGGAAGGAGCAGATCATCATCCCTCCTCTGCCACAGTCCTCTCTGGAAGGCTGTGAGCTTATAAAGATCGAATATTATGTCAAAGTAAGATGGACTCTCACACAGTGCTTGCTTTTCAAAGTTCAAGTCGTATTAGAGGGAGTATCTTGTATCAGATTAATATTTGAGATGATCCAATCAATTGTATGTTGTGATTGTGGCCATCTATTGCCGGAGGTACAGGGACGGGCATTATATAGAAGTAGTAATAGAAATAGTTATAGAGAAGATCCCGTGTGAGATGGCTACATTCAGACACGGTCCAACTCATCTGGCCGCAGATGCACGCTGTGTTCTATCTTAAAGGTGCAGTGTGTACGATTTTGATCATTTCTGTCGCTTCCAAAAATATTTCACAAAGAATTACATACTGAGATTTTCATGCATTTATAATCACCTAAATGTTTATTTTTTTTCCATTCGCCTAAAATGAGCCCTTTAATGGATATTTGAATGAGGAGCGTGTCCTCTCTGTGGAGGCCGCCATGAGTTTACTGTAGTACAAGTGGACTTACTAGACATCTTTTGAGTTTCAATGCCAACTGAAGTCGACCATAGGTTCTCCTGCATGTTCAGAAGTGTGAGGGTGAGGTGATGGACACAACGTGCAACCTCACCCCTACATGTCACCAAATCTTACACACTGCACCTTTAACCTCACTATTCCCACGGAGTAGGAGTCACGAAAACAGAGAGCGACCTCAATCACGGTGCCACAACAATGTCACACGCAGGAAAATGCCCCGAAGCATGCTGGGAAAGCTTTGAACAAAGATCTACATCTACCCCTCCGTCTCGGCATGCTTTGGGGCAGCAGGTTATCCAGCAGGCTGTGTGGGACATGTTGTGTGGCCCAAGGGCAGCATAGGTGATTTGAATCAACGAATCCCTACACACAGTAGCAAAGGTACTTTTCTTTGAATGGTATGTATGTTTTAACTTTTAGTAATACTCTGCAGGCCGAAGTGAAAGCTTTGGCAGGCCGGATGTGGTCCGTGGGCCACCGGTTGACGGTCACTGATGTAAACCATTTGTCCTGCAGAGGATTCCTGCATGTTTTGATTGTCGTAGTTTGAGGTGTTGCAGCCGAGTGCGATGCGGCCGGAATGAAGATCAGCACCTCCAAATCTGAGGCCATGTTTCTCAGTTGAAAAAGGGTGGGAGTGAGTCTTTACCCCAGGTGGAGGAGTTTAAGTATCTCAGGGTCTTGCTCACGAGTGACGGAAAGACGGAGCGGGAGATTGACAGGCGAATGGGGGCGGCGTCGGCAGTGATGCGGATGCTATACCGATCGGTTGTGGTGAAGAGAGAGCTGAGCCAGAAGGCAAAGCTCTCTGTTTATCGGTCAGTCTACGTTTCATCTGTGGTCATGAGCTTTGGGTGGTGACCGAAAGAATAAGATGAGGGGGGGCAGTTGTAGCTGAGGGGGCTGGAGGGCTTGTCATGGGTTCGATTCACGCCTCAGGCTTTCCGTGCGCTGACGTGTCCCTGGGCAAGACCCTGAACGCCACGTTATCCGATGTACTCATAGAAACTGTACTGTAACTCTCTTTGAGAGGTCTTCACGACTGGATAAAGCACTTTATGAATACAGACCATTTACCATTGATGGAAGTAGCAATCACAAGATGGCAACACTGTTGGTCACAACATGCAGGACATGGTCTTCAACAATCGCCATATTATAACAGAGGCAGATCCACATCCTCCCTGTGTTAACCAGCAGTGGAATAGGTGTAGCCACTAAAGGGGATAGGCAGTGAACACCATTGACAGTTGGCTCAATAGGCAAACCATGGGTTGTGGTGAAATGTAGTGGACCACAGATCAAGCATATACAGTGGCACCTGATTATGGACTCTGATCACAGCTTGATGTCAAAACGATACACTTTTGCATTTATTATATATTTTATATAATAGATCATGTATGCTCTAATATGTATGTTTCAACATCAATAGTGTTGATGTTGTTTTGTTAAATGTTGCATCTTGCTCCTCTGTCCATTTGTGGATTCGACCTCCTTTTTCCTTTAGAGTTGATTTTTGAATTCCCCCAATTTTAATGGGAGTTAAAGGTGCAGTGTGTGAAATTTCTGAAGTTGAATGTTGTGTCCACCTCACCTTCACCCGTCTGGACATGCAGGAGAACATATGGTAACCCGTAGTTGTCATTAACTCTCAAAAGATGTTCAGTATGTCTACTGTGGGCTACTGTAAAAACATGGAGGCCCCAGTATAAAGGACCCGCTCCTCATGTAAACGTGCATTAATGGGCTCATTTTAGGGTAATCAACCATTTGTTATTATGAAAATATCAGTAGGTCATTGTTTTGTAGCATTTTTTTAACGATAGAAGTGATAGAATCCTCCACTCTGCACCTTTAAGGGCAGAGGATGTCTCACCCTGTGAGACCCTTTGAGACAAATTGAGAAATAGAAAGTTGGGCTATTCAAATAATATTTGATTGATCGATTGATTGAATGACTGATCCCAAAGTCTGATGTAAACATTTGAGATTTAAAGGTGCAGTCTGTAATGTTTCGGTCACTTCTGAGTATATTACAAAACAATTACATCTTGACATTTTTATGAATTTATAATCACCTAAATGTATTATTTTCTTCCACTCGTCTAAAATAAGCCCTTTAATGTATATGTACATGAGGAGTGGGTCCTCTCTATTGGGGCTGGCATGTTTTTACAGTAGCCCAGTGTGGACATACGAAACATCTTTTGAGTTTTATTGACAACTGAAGTTGACCAGAGGTTCTCCTGCATGTTCAGAAGAGTGAGGGGATGGATACAACATGCACCTTAGCCTCTAACTCTTAATAATAAAGAATACACATATATATTTTACAATATATTGAAATAATTTATATTTCAATGCATGACAATGACACAAATCTATATTAAAAAAAAATACAAATAAAGATATTTCAATGTTTCATATTACTGTAATATTCCAATATCATGTGAAATATTGTAATTTTGCAATATAATATTGCCAGAAAAACAACAACTAGAATGCTAATATATTAGGTCTACATATATAAAAAATCTGTTTTATTCCATAAGACTCTGGTGAGCATCACAGATACAGTACATGGATCCTGTTAGTGGACCGTGGGATGGAAGGAAGGAGGTTTTCAGGATGTCGAGAAATGTACCAGTACGGCTCAAGTCACGTCGATCGTTTGTGACTGTGACTTTTTGAAGGTTAAAGAGGCTAAAATGCTCCAATGTATCAAACAAACAAAGTCACCACAGGTTCTCCTGCATGGTCAGAAGGGTGACGCTGAGGTGGATACAACATGCAAATGTCACCAAATCTTACACACTGCCCCTTTAACATGGACTATTTTACAAACCATCACCGTTTCTGCTTTAATGTTAATGTCTGGAGCAGAGAGACGATGTGTGAAATTGAACGTTTATTCCTTCATGGGACGAACTAACATCCTCTTCTCCTCGGATTGAACAGGTCAGTCTTAAATCTCCAGACGTCATGTTGACCCTCCCCATCCACATCGGAAACGTCTCCCTCGACAAAAAACTACACCCCTCCACAAGAGCCACACATTCCTCCCCCGCCACAGCCGAGGACACGCCACCAGCATCCACCCCTGAAGCCCCCACCTCTGCCGCCGCCATCTCACTGCCGCCACGCCCTGCCCCGAAGCCCGGAGCCCGTCCCATCCCCCGTCCCAGGGGGTCCTCCCACAATTCCCCCAGTGCTCCGCCAGCCGAATACCATCCAGGAGCTGCGAGCGGGGCTTCGGTCCACGACGGCTTCCCCAGCAAGCGTCAGTCCCAGCTGGTGTCACCCAATGCCTTCAGCTACGCCCCCGGTCTCTTCTTCCCCCAGAACCAGTCACCCAGTGGGCCTGGTCCTGCACCCAGTGGCCCCACAGGGGCCACAGCACCTTATCCCACCGGTAGCACCGCCAGCCCCATGCCAACACCACTCATCCTGCCACCGGACTATGGCACCTCGGCTTATCCACAAGGTCAGTGAATGCACTTTCTTTCAAATCTGTGTCAATTAACACTTAACATAACATTTAACACAATTCAAATGTTCCATTCTCTGACTCTAAAAGGGAGCAAATCCCCATAGACTCACACGTTCAGATGATCGACATCAGAGGTGAATGACACTTGTTTAAAGTCTGGTACAAATTTAGATTTTGGTCTCCATCAGTCACATGTTTTCCCGTGACAACTGTGCGGAGGGTGATATTTTTTCTAACTGAAATTGTGCATATTTAGGGGCGTGGTCTCTTGACTGACACCAGAGCCGACCTGTTACGTACCGTGGATGAGGTGACGGCACCACAAGCCGAACCACAGCTCTGTGCTGTGTTCCGCCTCTTTGCTGGTTTTTGGATGAACCAGGAACTAAGAGAAGTTAGGATTTGGCAAGATGGCGACAAGGGACTCGCCCACAAATTGCCACAAAATCACTCACTGATGCCATGTCCGTCTTTATATACAGTCTATGGTTTGACTATGATTTATTTTAACTATTTTAGCTAGACATTGGCACGAATTAAAGCCTGATCAGATTAGACATGGTTTATTAATTAGGTCAGCATTTCTCAAATTGTGGTGGTGCTCAGGGCTCCCTCTAGAGGACTCAGTGAATTAGAGATGAATAAAATAAAATACATTTAAATAACATTTTCTTTATCAAATATAGTAAACATTTTTCTCAACATCTAAGGACAATGCAGTTTTATTGACATGAGTACAATACATTTTGATTTAACTTATATTTGAATACACTTATTGGATGAGTTTGAATGTATGATAATTACGTTGATGTCGTCAGTGGTGTGTAGTCACGTAAATATGTTAATTGCTGTTATTACTCTGGAATAAGCCCTTATATTTTACATAGGGAGTGGGTCCTCTACATGGGGGCAGCCATGTTTTTACAGTAGCCCAGAATAGACAAATTGAATAGCCTTTGAGTTTGAATGAGCACTGAAGGCTGCCATATGTTTTCCTACATGTTGGGAAGGGAAAGCTGAGGTGAGGGTTCATCACCTGCAATATGCAATTTTACAGTTAGATGCCACTAAATCCTACACACTGTACCTTTAAAATCTTGTTCCTCTCGTGACTCCCTGCACAGTGGCTTATCTGAATTCTTTTTTGACTTGATGACATGGAAGGGTGGATTGTGTTGATTGCTGTCAGTCACTGTGCTAAAGAGTTATGAATTATGAATGACAATAAGTGGAATCCCTGTAGGTATTACTCAAGAATACACACACGTACACACACACACACACACACACGTACACACACAAACATGAGTGCGCTGGTTCTTGTGGACACTCTCCCACCAGCGGACAGAGAACACGCCTCGGAAAAAGAATAGTTCAGTTCTGATAATGACTGTTGTCATTAAAAGAAACGCATGACTACCATGATTCCTCGAAGTGTTTGTGTCCGTCTGTCTCTCTTTTAGATTTGTAGAAGTTAAGAAAATGATAAAAACATAGACACTGCACCTTTGAAAACCAGATGTTTTTGAATCCGTAAAGTTAGATAACATGTGAGATTGCTTTTCACCACAGAATTAGAAAGAAAGAAGTCTGTATCTAAGGTCTGTTTGTAAAGTGTTAAGTGACTGCTCTCTGCTGTAGGTATGTAGGGCTCCATTTTTGTTGTCTTTTTTATGAACTCTGTAAATGTGGTAGAAATATTGGTCGTGAAGAAGGAACATAAAGATGAGTGAAGCGACTAAGTCAAGATTCAAAATGTGCATTGTCTTGTTCACAGTCAGCAAACATGTTTCCCTGGACAATGACATTTGTACTTTGCTGCACACCGTGAATGACACACAAAAAGAAGTCTAAATGAATAGAAAGAAATAGATTACTGAAATATTAATATTACAAAATAAAGGCAGCATGTGAAAAATACAGTGTAAATGTAAAGTGTCAAAGAAAAGTACAAATTAGTACTTTGCTGTCCACAATGAATGACACACAAGATAAGTGTGATGTTAAAATAGATAAATAACAACACAGAAGCACAGCATCTGAAAAACATAGAATATAAATATGAAATATGCAAAAAACAGCAATTTTCATGAAACAGCTATTTAGCAATATTGTGCAACGTACTGTGCGGATCATTGGAGGAAATAGCTTAAGAAAGCTGCATTTTAATGTAGTCGGTGTCGTATTTGCGTTTCACCATGGGCAATTAGCATATGAAAACAAGCTTTCTATCTTTGAAGTGGTGGGTGTCTATTAGCGTTACAGGGCATCATCGCCACCTACTGTTAAGGAGTTTGAATAGACCATTGTATTAAATCATCCTCTTCAGACTTCAAGCACAGCAGTCAAAGGTCCACAATGCCCTGAAACCGGGTTTGCAACCCACTTTTGTCTCACGACCCAACAGTTGAGAATCACTGTTCTAGGGCAATGGAAAAAATTATAATGATAATTCAATCATGCTCATAGAAATTGAAAATTCACCTTAGATCTTGCTCACTGGACCTTTAAAACCAAACACAGATGGAAAACAGATTGAATCTGTTTTTTGTTGTTTTTTCACTTTTGTTGCAAATGACTCGAAATGAATGAAAACACAGTGTTAATGTGTGTGTATCTGTTCCAGATGCCCCACCATCTTATGATGAGAGCTGCAACACATGAAGTGGATGAAGAAGATGGAGGATGTCCCTGCACCACGAGGACCACTGATATCAAACAGGTGTACTCACATCACTGGGATGATGCTGTGATATCCTTAACCCATTGTTTTGACAAGTCAGAACATGGAGCAAATAATTCACATCAGAAACCAATCTTTGTGTGGCTATTTTTATGTTTTTTTTAATTATTTTTTTTAAACCTGCTTTATTCTGTTCCAGATGTTTCTAAATACACAGTGATATCATTTGAACTGACCTCAGACTTTGTTGCCCACTGAACAACTATAAGATAATAATCTATATTCCTAAACAGACAATCGTCTCTGTTTGACTTTTATTTTCTATTTCAAGCACTTTGAATGTAAGAAAGGAAAGCATTTTGTTTTCTACTCTTTTTACTGAAACAGAAGTTGAGCTTTTTATTCCTGTAGTGGTAGATGACATCTGTGATGTCCGTTTGGAAAGTTCATAAATAACTCAACATGTGGGATTTTATTTTGTTGACTATTTCAGACCAGAAGGAGAATATCATTTATGGAGTTCCTTTTTTATTAACTTTTAATCAGATTTTTTTCTAATTATGATACACAATCCAAATATTGTTGCTGCAAGTTGTCTGTACTTGCCTTTATGAAGATGTTTATTCATTTGTGACTTTCTTGTTATGAAGATGTATTGTTTATTCTGCTACTGAGTTTTTGTTGACCCTTCATCAACATCCTTTGGTTGTGTCTGATTTTTAAAAAATATTATAGCAGTGTCATTGCGATTAGTAGATTTACTTGGAACACTATGTTGTCTACTCAATCATAACATTTTGTGAAGTACATTATTTTTAGTATTTCAAGTTAAATTCATCCACCATGCAGGAAAAAACATGTATTTATTGTTTTGAGTGTTTTTCATCTGCTATCCAATAAACCTGTTGAAACTAGAGTTGTTTTGGTTGTTTTGTTGTACTTTATATTCGGTCTTCAAAGAAGCTGATGTTTTCATCACTGTTTTTTGTTTCTATTTGCAAGATTATGCAAAAATTACCAAAGTGATTTCTTCAAATGTGTTTTCAAAAAGTGGGTCAGATTCCATATATTTTCCTCAAGTATATATTGCAAAATGTAAAGAATGCCCACTCTATATCTTAAATGTCATATCTTAAACATTTGAACATGAATTTGTAATGTTATATATTTTACAATATATTGAAAGCAGCCATGATTTATGTAGTGTGTAATGGATAGATAATATATTTCTAAATTGTTTATTAAACATTTATTTTATGATTCATTTAGAATTTTTCTGTATGTGTAATTTGACAGATTAATCAGACCAATGATCAGATTCATATTAATTATCACGAATCTCCTCTTTGGTAAATATCAATACATTTAAGAGTAAAGACCATCATGCAAAGTAAAATAAACATTTTTGTTCATAGTTATCACTTGACGACTCGGTGACACCTTGAAATCCATTATATAGAAATTAAATGGTCATTTTAAGAAAGGTTTTTAGATGGCTTTCATAAATTACCATATCGTTTTATCGAAGGTTTTCCTAGCGCCAACCAATCACTAGTCTTCTTATTTCATCTTGAACCAATCAGAGGCGGGGTGGGGGCGGGTCTTCCTCCCTCTCAAAGCTGGGAGGCGGATATGGAAAGTCTGCTCTTCCTGTCCGTCCCTCCCCATCTCCGCTTCACTCGCCTCACTAGATGCACAGCAGCTTCGTTGACTCTCAGACGCTACTCGCCGGAAACTTTCGCCTCAGTTGTTGTCTACGGCTTCAGTTCAACTTCGGGTAAAGTTTGTTCGACTCTTCCGGCCCGAGTTCGTCTCATATCAGTCCCAACACTCCCCCACCAGGCGGAGCTGTGCTTAGTCTTCCTGTTAAAGTCCCCGTAGTAACTTTAGTTTTTGTTTACCGCTCATTGTCTCGCCTGTTAAAGGTGCACACACTGTTACTATAGGGCAGTAATGGCGTTGTAGTTCAAAATGTCTTTAAGATAAAGTTTATGGTTTGACTTTAAATGATGTAAAAGTTGTTTCTATTCCTCAGGTGTTGCAGAGTAAACCGCCCCCCCCCCCCCCCCCC
>JAFBJT010108432.1:0-55815 GCA_016785325.1 Chascanopsetta lugubris
GATGATGATGATGATGATGATGATGATGATCAAATTAAAAAAGTAATAAAAATCACAATAATAATTGCATAGGGTTTTCAATGTATAGAGCTCCTCTGTTTTAATGCATTGGTGACCCTGCTCAATGATATTTAAACAGTGTTAATGTTGATTGTTACTTTATAAACAAACATTCATAATTAAAGCCTCCTTTGAGAATACAAACTAAGTTATTCTATCGAAACTAAGTTATTCCATTCTGGGGCCTTGAAGGTATTGTTTGCCCCTTAGTGCGGACCGGCCGGCAGGGGGCGCTTCAGCAGCAGCGGGGAGGATCGGGTTACACGACGCCCCATCATCATCATCTTTAAGCCCCGCTCTGAGCTCCGTTAGCCGCAGGACAACAGAGGAGAGGCCCGGGACGTTGTCTGGTCTGTCGGATCCGTGGAAACTACGAGGTCCGCACTCCGTGTAAGTTCTACTTTTAAAGTCCGCTTTAAGAAACAATTCTAATCACATGGGAATTCAACTAGAAGTTGTATATGTATATATTTATTTTCATTTCACGCGGGATTCTGTGTTCGCTGCGCGGCCGCTAATCGCAGGAAAGTATCCGGAGACTTGCTGCGGGTCACAAGAGCGAAGAAGGCGGGCGGTGGGGAGCGGAGCGGAGCCAAGGCAGCTCCGAGCGCCTCGTTTCTTGTGTAAACACGGTTCTGTGCGTTGTAAACAAACACGGTAGGCGTTTGTTTGGCTCAAATGTTGTGCGGACCGGGCGTCGCTGTGTGCGAAGTTAACGTCGGGAAGCCTGTTGCTCGCAACCTCCATGTCTGAGGAGGAGATGTTGAGGAGGAGGAGGAAGAGGAGGAGGAGTTGAGAAAAGCGGATTGTCCCGACATTCAAAAACACTGGCTGGATTGACTTTACTTTATTCATGCTTTAGTTAATGTTTTACCAAACAGAATGTTATTATATTCGTGGCCGCTGTTTTGCGAGGAAACCACATGACAGCATGTTATTCTGTGTCGTTTTATGACGATTTTAAAGCTCCTGTGCTTTAGGTTGAAGTCCACATTTTGCACACACAAAAAATATATAAAATAAATAAATAACAGGTTTATAATAAGTTCACAATGTCTGTTCTGTGAATGATTACAAGTCAAGGCTTGTGTTAGTTTGCAATAATTACAAGAATCAGAGTGCAAGGAGCAGTAAACATCCATATCACACTGCAAGAACGAGTGTAGTGTCCTTGAATGCATCACCTATAGTGGCTGTTGTAATAACACAAGACAAACATGTGTAAACACATAAACCAGTTTCCTGAAACAGGCCAACTACTGTTGAAATAGTTTGAAAATGTGACCAATTGGACTGCAACTAAGAGCTGTATTTATGATTGATTATTTCTTCTCAATTCATTAGATTAATAAGATACAAATAATTGATAATATGGCATGGGACTGTATAAGATATGTGCAAAAACACATTAAACAATGATTATCTATGATACACTGCAAATAATAGACATTACATACTATGTAAATATGTTTTGAGTTTATTTCAAATATTTCCGTGGATATGTTATATCGTGTTATGAATTATATTATTGCTATTATTATTATTTTGCAACATGTAGGAGGCAATATAGCACTTGTATAAACTCCAGAAAGAAATTTCCATCAGGATCCATTCGTATTTAAAGTTAAATATTGAAAAAAAATATTTAACATAATTCAAACGTTAGTAAAGTGCTGAAATCCACATAATACAATAATGGTTCCTTCCCTGACTCATGCTGCATCCTTCCAACAAGTTTCCTGGAAATCCGTTGCATTGCTTTTGTGCAATGCTATTTATAAATAAACTCTGGACATTAGTGAAAACATGACCTCCTTTAACCTCCCGGATGTTCCAGTAACAGTCAGAACAATCTGTTTGTGCAGCATTAATCATTAATCATGCAGTAAAACAGCAACCAATCCAAACCAGCACATGAAAATAAACCTTTTAGACAATTCACAGCTGCAGTTCCACACACACACACACACACACACACACACACACAGACACTGAGGCGAACAAAACAACAATAAACAAACCGCCGCCGTCGCTATCCAGTGCTGCAGCTATTGTCAGAGTCGGTATCAGGCCTTTAATTAATTATCTTACCAATCTCCTTTAATTGTGTAATGTCTCCTGGAGACATGTCATGCTTGTCTCAAAGCCACTTTTAAAACTATAGTGTGATGTTGTTCCAGGCATGGGAGTCGACAGCCATCACCCCTTCAGAGACATTATGAAAACATCATCAACTCCATGTTTATCATTAGGCTTAAACGGTGGGATGTATGGCTGCAATACGACTATTTTTACCACCACTCTTTTATTCGTAATGAAGCTAAAGTCAGCGGTTGGTTTTGACTCAATCACTGTTATAAAGTGCCTGGCTCAAAGGGACCGGCAGCCCAGCTCCCAGTGGGCCGGCAGGGGAAGACCTCACCTCCCAACAGGGATAAGAAGCCCAGCACCTGGGGGGCGGATGGTGCTGTCCCGCAGGACACACGCCAGTCCCGAGGGCAATGAGGGGCTAGAAGGTAGAATGTTCTTGTGAGCAGATGCACCAGCAATGGAAGAAGAGCTTGGATTTGCACCTGTAGGTATCACTATCTGTACACCAACCAAACGTTTTTTGCTAAAGGGTCGTCCTCTCCCTTTCGCCCAGAGACAGACTCCCCACAAAATACTAGGATAGACGCACACGCAGCTTTTTCATTCGCATCCCGGGACTGACTTTGGTGTTCTGGTGTTGCCGCCTTGGAGAACTCAATAAAGCCTTTGTCCTGCGACAGACTTGCTTGTCGGTCTCCAGTGTGATCATTAGAGAGCCTTTGTGGGATGTTTCGGCAGACTCCGACTTTTTTTCTGACCCCCACCGTGACAACCCCCCCCACTCGATTTGGGGTTTGCAGTTTTTTTTGTTGCATGATCCGAGGTTTTTCTTCTCTTACTTCCTGTTTGTGGAGTGCATTTATGTGGCCGACTAAGTCCTGACTTTGTTATTCTCTTGCAGGCCTTAAGGAAAGCGGGGCGTGCAAAGTTGCTGTGAATGGAGAGACATCACGTTCATCTGGAAGTCTAAAAAAAATGATTGAAACAATGGGTAAGTCAGCTCTCAAATGTTTCCCCCAATCTCTCATTTCTGCCTCCAGTTGAACTGAACTCAAATTTCAACACACACTCGGGTTGACTGAGATTTGTGAAATAATCTTGAGATTAAACTCTTGCCGTCGTACACACACTCTGCATCCTTTGATTTGCAGTTTCTAAAATGAGCAGTTTTTGCAAAGGGCTTTGGTCAAGACAGTTGGACGTCCGTCTCTTGCTGGCGACCGCATCGCGCCATTGCCTCCTGCTGTGTGTTTTCCTGAGCAGCGTAAAGAGGCCTTGGATTGAGTTGAAGCCTCGTGCATTGCTGATGTTGCCATATCTGACAATGTTGCCATATATTTGATTTGTTTGTTTGTCCTCGTCAAGGTTTACTCGTCCAACTGTCAGCACGGGGTCCAAATTGGCGCCGCGTCGCTTCCGTCTTAAAATCTACAATCTGTGGTGACTCTCAAGACTGGCGTGTTTATCACGAGCAGTCAGTTGTGATGTTGGTGGAGTTTGTCCAGTGATGTGAATTACAGGCTAAATTAATTCAGATTTAACCTCTCAATCAACGAAACTTCCAAGTTCAATGTTTACTAGGACATAATTTTAGTAAATTTGAATGGAGGTGCAAAAGAACGCATGCTACTCAAGTTACTCATCATTACTATGATGACATTTTACATTTAAAAGTAGCTTCTTTGAAAGTTACTCAGAGTAAAAGTTGCACACTTACTTTTTAAAAGCGGTCTCTCTTGTCAATGGGGTATAAATTAAAAATGTTTATAATTAAAGGAAGACATCTCCCAATTGAATTACAAATGGTTTTTACTAATTTAGTAACACATATGATGTAAAATGCAGGAAGGTACATCATTACAAAGAAAATATATAAAAGTAAAATGTCAAAAGACACAAGTCCACAAAAATAGCGAAATCTCAGTATCCCACAGAAGTGCCATTCATTACTTTCCACCTGTGGATTTAGATGAATACGGTCTTGCCTCAACGTGGTTTGCTGTATCTTTTGCATCACACCCAAACAAGTGCACAAATGTCAATCTTTGGTGCCATTACTCATTATGCAAACCGAGGCGAGAGCCACGATGGCGGCACAGTCGCCCGCACTGGCCCATCAGGGGGAAGAAAAAGGAAAAAGTAGCGACCCGGCTCGGGGTCAAGCATCTTTTGGCTTGTTTACAACCTTTGTTCCAACAGCAATGCATCTCGCAGCAAAAGCTGCTTTGGACCTCGTGCACGCCCTATTAGGTGTTAGTCACAGTCGGTGAGCCTCGGAAATTGCTTGATTTTTTTTTCCAGATGACGCTGCGCTGGCCCACGCTCACTAACAGCCTCCCTGGAGTTGCTAGATTGTGCGGCTTATGCAGGGTCCAGCAAGCAAACTGTTGCAGGCCCTGGTTCTTATTATCCCTTCCCTGCCCCCCTGGTATCTTCCCTGTGCTTCCTGTGCCACCTACAACTGGCCCTATAAGACCGACTGCAGACATTCTGGAAGCAAAATTACTTTTTTTTTCTTGTGCGGTGAGATCTCCCGAGCACAGGTTGAGATGTGAATTATTGTTAAAGGTGCAGTGTGTGAGATTTGGTGACATCTAGAGGTGAAGTTTGCATGTTGTATCCATCACCTCACCCTCACCCTTCTGTACATGCAGGAGAACCTATGGTAGACCTCGGTTGTCATTAAAACTCAAAAGATGGTTTGTATGTACAC
This sequence comes from Chascanopsetta lugubris, assembly GCA_016785325.1. Lineage (NCBI taxonomy): Eukaryota > Metazoa > Chordata > Actinopteri > Pleuronectiformes > Bothidae > Chascanopsetta > Chascanopsetta lugubris. The sequence continues at coordinate 4,865 of JAFBJT010108432.1, forward strand.
TCTTGGCCACTGTGAAAACATGGCGGCCCCCGTAGAGAGGACACGCTCCTCATATAAATATACATGAATGGGCTCATTCAATACATAATGCATGTAGGTCATTGTAAATGTATGAAAACACCAGTCGGTAATTGTTCTGTCATATTTTTAGAAGTGACAAAAATGATTGAAATCTCACACACCGCACCTTTAAGTGAACTTATTTTGGGCTAACGGAATTAAATAGGCCATTTAACCAAACAGATAAGGTTGTCTCCACACACCTTTCCCTATCTCACCATATCAGCCTCTGCCCTGATCAAACCCCCTGTCTCACCTCCTCTCCCCACCTTTATCTCTCCCCCTCTCTCCTCCACCCACCACCACTCTGGCTCCGGGCGCTATCACCGAATGACATGACGGCTCGCAGACACACAGCGCGCCTTGCAGGCGGTGGAGCGTCTCCAGGCCAAGCTGAAGGAGCGGGGCGAGGTGCCCGCCGAGGAGAAGCTCAGCCTGCTGAAGTCGGTGCTGCAGAGCCCCCTCTTCCACCAGATCCTGGCCCTGCAGAAGTCCGTCCAGCTCATCCGAGACCAGGTAAATCCCCGGATCCGAGTGTCCACAACAAGCCAATAAATGTGGACCTGCTGTATTTGTATGGTTTTCATCAAAAGGGTGCGCCATGGGAGGTCACGGTGAGGTTTCAAGATTATGCTCTTTGGAAGTTCTGCATTATTATCATGCGAGCATAAACAATGCCAGATGGCTGCATCATCATACTTTGCCAGACACACAGTAATCAAGTCTGATGGGAAACAAGAGCTGCGCTGCCTGGTTTTATCTGCTTGTCATCACTATCATCCATGTGTTAAACGCTCTGTGTATGCATATGCATTGAGGAATAGCTGTGTCCTCTTGCACGTGCGGCCCTTGTAGCCAGAGGTGCAGGCCGGCATTGTCAGTGGATAATCAAACTGATAAGCGGGAAAGGAAAGTAATTGGAATTCCTGCTTCCCCTCGCCTGTCTCCTGGATGACCTCTCTGACTTCATGTGTGAGTCATGTCAAGTCACACCCCCCCTTCCCACACACACACACAACACACACACACACACACACACACTTCTACCATCCTCAGTTGCTGTGACCAAATGGCCATAAGGGTTCACGGACGAGCCAGATACATAATATGGACACACGAGCAGAAACAGTTAGTCACAAGCCCATTCTCTCCTTCGGGACTAGAACATTTAAAAGGGGAAGGGAGAGGTGCTCTTGAGTCACAGTGGGAGGAGGCCGGTGTGAGCGTTATGAGAAATACAGAGGGAAATATTTCAGCTATGCAGTGGGAGGCAGGGGATGCTGGGGCGTTTCACCCCTGCTGGAATTCAGATTATAAAAGCCCTGCTGGCAATATCGCTTGTTGGAAAAGCGCTACATTCCAGTGTGTGTGTGTGTTTGTTTTCTTAATCAAGATTGATCAAGTAGCCATGGACTCCTTGCACATTGCAGTGATGGCTTTCATAAACTTTCAAACACACACATGCACACTGTGTATTGTAACTATGGTATGTTTTCATAGCACACCCAGTGTGTCCCCCCTGCAGCAGGAGCAGTTCGTACTAAGTTTGTGTTTTGTCGTAACATAAGAGCCAGACACACAACCACACACCCGCTGCCCCTCGTCTGGTTAGGCCGAGCTCAGCCCCTAGTCGCCATGGCGACAAGCCCCCCCACCCCCACCCCCCCTTTCAGCAATGAGAAAGAGGCCGCTGCCTCTGCGTGAAGTGGGGCAGAAACAATTTCTTAAATGTGCAAGAACCAAACTGGAACTTTAATCCTCTTAGCAAAGGCCCCAGCTAACAAAAGCTTATGCATGAGGACAGCAACTTAGCAGCATGCTACGCTAACTTAGCCCGGGGCCCGGAGGGGTTTGGGTTTGCTCTCTCTCTGCAGCACTAATGTTTCCTGTCCGGTGGAATCCGGTTCCTCGGGGACCGTGCTCTGAAAGTCCGTCCTCGTGCACAAACCCAAGTTCACGGGGGCAGCCCCGGCTTGTCGGAGCCTTGCACCAAACACGGTGTGCATGGAGCGATTGCATGTGAACGGATGCGGCCATGTGAACCGTATCCAATTCAGTTAGCCGTAAACATTATGGCCTTTGGCGGACGAAGTTGGAAAAACTCTGGCTGTAGGCGGTCGTTGCCTTCGTGTAATTCATTTGTCACAGACGTAAAGTCATTGCAGTGATTAAAACCGCAGCAAACGGAGGCACACAGATGGCCGGGCCGTGCCGGTTCCCACACCATGACAGAAATATAGTGGTTTGGAAGCCCGGGTCATTGCTGGAACATCAGCTAAGTGCCAAGGACCGTCCAAGGATTAGACTGCCACAGATCCAGCTAATCACGGTGGGACAACAGGCAATCTGTCATCCCAGAGGTGTCGCGCGCGTAGAATTCTGAAGTGGAGAATTCAATTTGATTCATGTTAACACTCCTCTTGGAACAAGACATTAGTTTGAACTTGTGTCTGTGGATGGATTAATACCAGAGCTCCTGCTGTGGGCGTGATGAGAGATTCTAACATTTGTACTGCAAACCTGAGCCATCCTTGGTCTAGTTCCCGTTTGATCTCCCGCCACGGAGTCGTCCTACACATGCAACTCCTTTGAAAATGTATATCGGAATAACTCGCCTCCTCGCTATTTCCAGGGGAGCAGCCCGACCTCACGCGGCAGTGACACCATCGACCACATCGCCGCAGCAAAGCCCAATGGAGGTCATGTCTCCTACTCGGACGCATCCGCTGCGACTCAGATTAATGGAAAGACGTCGTCTGAGGAATTCGATCATATCATCCACTCCATGGCACAAGTATAACTGATTGTTTTGCATTCTTAGAACCACACGACTGTGATATTCCTCAACGTTTTTCTCGTTTTGTCGTACAAACACGAAAAGGTAATATGGGATAAGTGTTTCGGCTCGAGCTAAATATCTTTGGATGGTGAAAAAGGAGAAGTAGACAGTGCTCTTCCCTCTCGAGGCACTTCAAACAGACTTCCAAAGGCTGCCTGTAGCTTTGATGCGATAATGAATCAGCGAGGGCCTAGAGTGTGTATATATATATATATATATATATATATGTATATGTATGTGTGTGTGTGTGTTTGTGTGTGTGTGTGTGTGTGAATGACACAGGGGCGCTACGTGACTCATGTGGAGCTGCAGAAGCCAGTGTCGGGTGGTCTTGGCTTCAGCGTGGTGGGTCTGAAGAGCGAGAACCGCGGCGAGCTCGGCATCTTCATCCAGGAGATCCAACCGGGGAGCGTGGCTCACTGGTGCGTACAGATCGATAACGCCACTATTCCCTCTGCCAGAGAGGGTGTGGTTTCATCAGAGTGCGTTCTCCTGCAGGATCGTGTGTAAAGTACGGAACTGATTCACATGCATTGTTATGTATGACCCTGAGAGGAATACATCAAATATGCCATGTGGATAAGTGGGTTGCATACTATTCTTTTTCTTCAACAATGCAACATAAGGGGGTCTTTGTCTTATGTTTAGTCAATGTGGGAATTCCCTCTCTCATTATTGAGCGATATATGCATTAAAATGCCACGAAACAACCGCAAAGCCACGCAAACATCTGCAAATTTGGCAGCACGACTGCAAAAGCCACAACACACATTCAAAATGCCACAGTACAAATTTAGAAGCCACACTATTGATTTAAAAGTCATAACACAAATGCACAGGCCATGCTTTGTGTACAAATGCCACAACTTTAAAGGCCACAACACAATTTCTTGAAGTCATAGCACAATTTACAACCCACAATGCAGATTTAAGGTAAAAATTGGTTGTACCTTCACCCCTATGAGAATGCAGGAGAAGATATGGTAGACTTCAGTTGTCATTAAAACATCAAAAAGATATTTAGTGCGTCCTTTTTTACTGTAAAAACATGGCGGACCCCGTAGAGAGGACCCACTCCTCATGTAAATATACATAAATGGGCTCATTTCAGGGTATTGAGAAATACATGGGAAATGAATAAAAGAGTTAGGTAATTTCAAATTCAAGAAAATGTCAGTATGTAATTGCTCTGTAACATTTTTAGAAGATGCAAAAATGACCAAAATCATACACACTGCACCTTTAAATGCCTTGACACAAGCCACACAGCCACAAAGCGACTGAGCGACTGTAAAACAGACACCGAGTTTCGAACCCTAACCTTAGCCCCTCTCCTCTTCCGCACACACAGCGACGGCAAACTCAAAGAAGCCGACCAGATCTTGGCCATCAACGGTCAGCCACTGGACCAGAGCGTGACCCACCAGCAGGCCATCAGCATCCTGCAGAGCGCCTCCGAGAGGGTGCAGCTCACCCTGGCTCGAGGACCCATACCCCAGCTCGCCAGTCCAGTGGTGTCCCGCACACCCTCTGCTGCCAGTACACTGTCTGCCAACTCCAGCGCGGTATATATAAATATATATACATATGCAATCATCGCACAAGGTCCACAATCATGCAGGTTGGTACTGGTCTTATTGTCTCTTCCTTTTTACGTTATTTAGTTGCAGCACTTGGAAACAATCGAGCTTGTCAACGACGGCACCGGCCTTGGATTCGGCATCGTTGGGGGCAAGACCACGGGGGTCATCGTCAAAACCATCCTTCCAGGAGGCATCGCTGATCAGGTGAGTCGTATAATTACTTCTGTTACTCTGTCTGGGAGTCGGTTTGGGCATTTTTATTGTAATTTAAAGGTGCAGTGTGTAAGATTTCGGGCATTTTTGTCACTTCTAAAAATATTACAAAACAATTACAGTCACATTACATTTTCGGGAAAGCATTATCACCTGAATCTATTTTTTTTCCATTACCCTTAAATGAGTCCATGAATGTATATTTACATGAGGAGTGGGTCCTCTCTACAGGGGCCGCCATGTTTTTACAGTAGCCCAGAATGGACGTACTTAGCATCTTCTGAGCTTTGATGGCAACTAAGGTGACGGTGAGGTGATGGATACAACATACAACTTCACCTCTAGATATCATCAAATCTTACAGACTGCACCTTTAAAGAGTGAAAACTACATAAAGATGATATTTCGGTATTACACGAGCTAACAAGAGGCCTTTTCTACCCCAGGACGGCCGTCTGCGTAGTGGCGACCACATCTTGAGAATCGGAGACACTGACCTGCACGGTATGGGCAGCGAGCAGGTGGCGCAGGTCCTCAGGCAGTGCGGTAATCGGGTGAGGCTGGTGGTCACCAGGGGCCCCGTGGAGGAGAGCGCCTCGGCCTCCGCCGTCATGCCGGTGATGCTTCCCACTGTCGATGAACAACAGGTAAAGAAAAGCTGAGAGAGTGTGGAGATGTTTTCGCTTTTTGAAATGATTCCCATGACGCAGTTTGTTGGCAACAAAGCATCGCGTCGACTCATTACCATACGCCAGAGTTCCGCACTTGTCTCCTAAAACATTTCAGACCTGTAGTTCAGCCCTTTCATCTGCAGGTTTTACCTCTCGACAGTTTGGCATTAAAGGAATGAAAGAATATTGTGGGTTGTATCACCTGTGACTCAGACTCGAAGTTGGCATGCTGCTTTTACTTTCCCCGAAAACAGCACTCGAGCGGCATTTTTATGACAAGTCCCGGCTCCCTACCCTATTTAAACATGAATGAATTCTGATGAGTCATTGTACGAATGCCGGAAAACATCACACCCTTTTGATGGCTCACTTTAGCTGCTTTTTTTATGGCCGATGGGTCCGGAGTGCTCGTTAATCAATGTGTTTTGGTCACCGCGCGATACGCGGGATGAGTTATGTCTCAGGGCTTCTGTTTTCCTCCACTTGTCAAATGAATGATCATTTGTGTGTATTTGTTTTGCCGGTGCTGAACATTAATCTCTCGCCGCAGGACTATGAGGATGAGGAGACAGAGGCGTTCGACGTGAGCCTCACCAAGAACGCGCAGGGACTGGGGATCACCATCGCCGGCTACGTGGGAGATAAAAATTCAGGTGAGAGGAGGCAGATTACTTTCTCACAATCGATGAGCATTTAAATTAGAGTGTCACATTGATGTTTAATTATACCTGCGCTTGACCTGAAGCTGTTCTAATCAATGGTGTTTTTGCATATAAGCAGTGGAGCAGATGTGGAAGGGTTTGTTTGTGTTCTCAAACTTTGTTTTAACGTCAGCTCAATCAAATGCAAAAAAGTAATAATAATTGAAAATTATGATTAATAAGGATGTGACAATGTGTAATTCACCTTTAATTTCCTCCATGTCCCATCTACTAACATGGACGAGGCTTAAGCCAGAACTTATCCTGACTCAAGGTGGTGATTACGATGCCTCGAATGAACTGTGTCGTCTCTGTCCATTCAGAGTTTATGGATCCATGCCTCAACTTCCAAGATATATTTAGTGGACTGTTTTGGTTTTAAGATGTCAAGAGTTTAGCAAAACTAAGAAAGAAAAGTTAGCTCTTTGCATTGGGGAGCTTGATACCAACATTTAATTCCAAACAGCTCCAGAGAAAGTGTGAATATACAACTTCTTTTTTAACAAATAGATGCAACTCCCAATGGCTGCTAATGTTGCTGCATATCAAACACTTGTGTTTTCAGCACTCATACACTTTAAATAGATTCAAAATACAAGTTCTTATTCACAATGCCTGACACAAGATAACATTTCATCTGCTAATTGAACTGAATTGAACATCGGCTCAAATAAGTTCGACTCATCGCATCACTGATCGCGACTTATGTCCGTCTTAAAAACCGACTCTTACCATCGGGCTGGAACATCTGTGTCCTCCTCTCTGCCGACTTTGTTCATCATGCCATGATTCACGGCTCCTCTCCTCACTCATCCCTCTTAATGTTTCCTGTCTTCTCCTCCCGGCCTCTCAGAACCCTCTGGTATTTTCGTTAAGAGCATAACAAAGGACAGCGCCGTGGATCAAGATGGCCGCATCCACGTCGGAGACCAGATAATAGCCGTAAGTACGCCCATTCTGCTCTTCCTAGCCATTACTGCTCCCTTCTGTCTCCAGAGTGAAAAGTGCAGGAAATGTTTCATAGCATCAATTCGCAAATGATGAGATTTTGAATAATTAACAATAGAAGGTTTTTTTTATTTATTATTTATTTTTTTACAATGGAAATAGCCTTATTTTAGCGTAATGGGAGTTTTAATTGAATTAGCGTGAGGTGTTTAACAATGAAGTTGCATCATTTGGAACATGGATTACTTTTCCTGTCTCCCTTAAAGTTCTCTCTTACACTTGTTTGTAATGATGTGCATAATGCGGGCGAGTGTGCGTGATGGAAGTGTGTTGTTAAGTGTGAATGATAACTGGCTCTGGGGACTCAGATTAGGAACTTAATTGAGTGTGAATTATTTAAATGTATGGAGTTTTTACCTGCCTAAATAAAGTGAACTGCTGAAATGGATGGGGGAGACTCATGTGCGGCACACGGCCGCTGTGTTCACCTGCTGCTGTTGATAATTGCCCCAATCAATCTTATTTCAATTTCAACCATGTCACACAAAGTGCATTTGCCCTGATTAATCCCCCCCCTCCCCTCCCCACCCCCGGCACTGGAATGATCGCCCCCTGCAGGTGGACTGCGTGAACATACAAGGATACACCAACCAGCAGGCCGTGGAGGTGCTGAGGCACACCAGCCAGTCGGTCCACCTTAAGCTGATCAGACGGGGCTTCAGACCCGATGAGATCCCGCCGGTGGTGACCCCCAGCGTCAGCCACCTGCCGCTGGCCAGCACCATCCCCACCACCACCATCACACTGAGGGACCTGGAGCAGGAGAGGAGGAATGCCGAGGAGGAGGCGGCGGCGGCGGCGATGGCTCTAGGTAGGAGGAGAGAGAGAGAGAGAGAGAGGATGGAGAAGGAACAGATTCTGTGTCACTCATTTGATGTGTAAATGTGACTCTTCGTGCAGTCGGGAGTAATTTCCCTGCGACTCCAAATTGAAAAAAACAAAAAACAGAGACAACACTATCTTAAGTTGAGCTGAAATTTAGCCCAAAGAAATATATCAATATTCAAATAAGTGTCCCTCCAAAATAACCTGTACTGGGTTTATTCCCTTGGGTATTTCAGGATAAAATTGTGAGAATAATGAATAAATATTTCACATGGAAATTGGTGCTTTAAAAAAAAATCATTTACCAGTAAAATTCCTATTTCTAATAACTCCCTCATAGCTACTGTATTAAAAAAAACATTTTGCACTATTTTCTTGCACACAAAAATGTCCAATGTCCAACTCATTCTAAAACTGGCTCACTCAAATTATTTAATCACATTTTGCAATTTCATTTTAATCCACAGCCTGGAGAAGAATAGAATGTTGATTTGTTATCTGTTGTGTGATTACTCTCAGATATGTCATTCTGTCTAGTATTACATAACAGGGGAAATTGGAATTAAGGAATTACAGTTGTTAACACAAACTGTCAAATATAGAGTAAACAGCCATTGGGATATTTGAAAGTAAGAAAAAGCACATTGCATGATGTGATACATGATAAAGTATCACAGCTGTAGCTTGTACTTAATTCCATTTGACAGAAGTCCTGTATGTTGTTGTCCAGTTGAAATCCTATATATTATGTTACTCACAAAATCAAATAGAGTCCTTTAATGTTTGGCTTATGGACTTAAATGTCACTGCTCATGTTGGAGATTAGACCATCTATAGACTAAGTGGAAACCATATTTCCATAATATTAATTGGATTAACTTCGCACTACATTTGTATATTTTTTAAGGGCTCAGAGAAGTGCAGTGGTGAATTTGGTGCAATTTGGACAAATTCTATATTGATATAATCAAATAAAAGCCCAAAACTTTATGTTTTTGCGGTCGCAGAGACAAATCTGCAGCCAGTGTTATCACAAATATACACAGTGGCTGCAAGTCGTCAAAGGCACCAGGCTGCTGAAATGTACATTTACGGTCCTGCTGTGTTTTCGGCCCCGTCATGACCAACATGCACATCCTCTGTGGACCGATGCAGCAATGAGATTAGCTCCTCTTCTGGACACACCGAGAGATTATGAGTGAGTCAGACACACTCCACGTGCCACGTTGGGGGAGAATTAACAGATAAACAGACGCTTTGCTTTTCCAAAACAATTCCACGTCCACAGAGGCGCTCAGACGCGACTTCTCCCCCGGCAGCCGCGCGGCTGTGTTGCCGTCAGGTGCCTGTGCCGCCGCTCTGCTTCTGTCCGTCACGAGTTTCATTGTTTGTCTGCGCAGATGAGAAGGCGCTCCACACAAAGGGCGAAGGATCTGATATCAGCGCAGCCACGGATCAGCTAACGGAAGATAAACATGGTAGGAGGCCGGGATTGTTTTATTCTTTTCTTTACAGTAGGGGGAGATAGCGGGCGCACGCGTCTGCAAGATTAAGGTTCTCGTCGTCAGGACCACGCTGACTGGCAACAAACAACGGGGGGAGACTGGGAGACGGCTGCTACCGTTTGCAGCTTCATGGGCTGCACTGAAACTTCAAGAGGCAGAGATAAGAGTTTTTATGTTGGTCTCTGCTCCAACAAGCGCTAGTGATTAATGAATACTGCGATGCTGGCCCTGAACGCTTCATCAGAAATGTGCATTTATGTAACTGTAAAGTGTTTTGTCTCGTGTTTCCCCAAGTGATGAAGATAACGTCCTACGACGAAGAAGAACTCATGACGAAATGGCAGGAGATTCTGGGTCCGAGTAATGAAATTATTGTAAGTTTCATACGTCAAAATCTTTTTTTGGGGGGGGCGACATTTGATCATTAATATCTAGTGTTAACGGAGATGTGATTTTGGCTTTTCCCGCCACAGGTGGCTCAGGTGGAGAAGTTCAGTGAGAACAGTGGCCTGGGGATCAACCTGGAAGCCAACAGTGGACACCATTACATCCGCTCCATCCTGCCTGAGGGACCTGTGGGCCGCTGTGGCAAGCTGTTCAATGGAGACGAACTGCTGGAGGTACACCAGTGGCATTAACCATTTGAATAAGACCCGCTTTTATCTATGTGGGAGTTTAAATATTTAAAGGTATTAAGAAACCGAGATTGCTCGTGGAGCCCATTGTGGTCATGCTATTTTTACTGGACCGTATGGTTAATTAAATATTCAAAATTTGGTTACATTAATGAAATGTTGCGTAAGGTGAACAATCACTCTCGTATTGCTGGATACACTCTTAGTTTAGCTTTTCAAATTCCAAGGTTTGATCATGACACATTGAACCGGGCTGGGCTCACAACATGAGTGGAAGCCATCTTGGATATTGCACTGCTCTATCAGCCTCTATAACCAGATAAATAGAAAAAAATAACTGTGACTGATCCAACCAGTTTCGGGATAGAGAGAAACTGGCCAAAATGGAAGTGGGTCAGGAATAGGAATGAGCACCACATTCTCAGCACCAACCAGCAAATATATAGACATATCATTTAGAATTCCAATTGCCCGATATAGCATTTCCTCCAGAAAGGGGTGTAAACCAGTCAGCAGCTATTCACACTGCTTTAACGCTCGTCGTCACAGGTCAATGGCATCTCTCTGATCGGAGAGACCCACAAGCAAGTGGTGAGGATCCTCAAGGAGCTTCCTCTGAGCGCCACTGTGACGTGCTGCAGACCCGCCCCTGACCTGCAGGCGGACACGGAGGCTGCCAATCAGAACCAAGACACCTTGCCGTCCGCATTCAAACTAAAGGTAAGGGTCAGACGTGATCCTCTAAACCTCCTTTACAAAAATGATGAGGAAACAAGTCAGAATTCTGAGATTTGAATGAGAAGTCTGACTCGGCACTCAATCCATGCATGCAATAAAACTCAGAGAGCATTGCGGCAAATGAAGAAAAATAATTGGGAGTGTGAGGAGAGGTCCCTGCATCTCCTTGACACGCACTAATGTATCATGCTAAACGTTTCCTCACTCCCGCACCGGGAACTAAGATTGGGGGCCGATACTCTCAGTCTTTCTCTTCTTTTATAGCCCATCAGCCATTATCAGCTCAGCCGGCGCTGTCAGTCGCTCCATTGCCAGTGGAGATGGATTAGCGACGAGGCTGAATGTTTATCAAAGCCAATTCTGGTAATAACTCTGGGAGCAGGAGCCGACAACACTCGCTCGGACATGGGGGAAACATCAAAAGCAGTTTCCCTTTGAGGGGTGGGTGGGGGGGTTCATCTCCACCAGCTTTATCTGTGATAACGCTCTAAGACCCTAGCATCCCCACAGATATTTCCCCCTCGCAGCTACTGCTGGAAACCTGAGCCATAAACACAACCAGAGGGGGGGGAGCTGCCTCTGCCTATAGTTTGGGAGTTAGAGTCATGCTGCTGGAGCATGACTTCCTCTCTATGTCTTGGCTTTTCCCCCCACACAGCAGAAACAAGTGGAGCCGAGCAGCAGAGCGGTGGTGGAAGAAGCGGAGGCGAGCGGGGCGGCGATGAATCCCAATAATGTGACATGTGAGGAGGCCATTGGATCTCCTCTGGCCATGTGGGAGCTGGATATCCAGAATATCGAGCTGGAGAAGGGAGAAGGAGGACTAGGATTCAGTATTTTGGACTATCAGGTGGGGGGGCGCTATCCAAATGTTTTTTATCAATGGCGCCATGTTTTCCTTCGTTTATCTTTAAAGGTGCAGTGTGTGAGATTTGGTAACCTCTAGAGGTGAGGTTGCTTGTCGTATCCATCACCTCACCCTCACACTTGAGAATACAGAGGAACTTGTTGTTGTCATTAAAACTCTAAAGATGTTTAGTACGTTTGCTTTTACTACTGTAAAAACATGGCAGCCCCCGTGGAGAGGACCTGCTCCTCACGTACATATACATTAATGGGCTCATTTAAGGGTAATGGGGAAAAAAATTAAACATTTAGGTGATTATAAATACATGAAAATGTATGAAAATGAAAATGTTATTGTTTTGTAATATTTTTAGTGACAGAAATGACCGAAATCTTACACACTGCACCTGTAACTCCTCCCTCTAAACCTTCTCCCGGATCGCCTCCTGCCCCAGGACCCCATGGATCCCGCCAAGACGGTGATCGTGATCCGCTCCCTGGTGCCCAGCGGCGTGGCAGAGCAGGATGGCAGGCTGCTGCCGGGGGACAGGCTCATGTATGTCAACAGCATCGACCTGGAGAACGCCAGTCTGGAGGACGCTGTCCAGGCCCTGAAGGGGGCCACGCTGGGCATGGTCCAGATAGGAGTGGCCAAGCCGCTGCCGGTAAGGACTCTCAAACTTTCCCGTTTCTTTAGATTCGCATCGATTTGGAAGTTTTGAACGTAGTTTTCGAGTGTGTTCAGCTTCCCCGTCTATAGTTCACCGGTTCAGTTTACCAGGGCTTGAATCTTTAATGCGGGGAAACGCGCGGAGGGAAGCTGCTTGCGCGGTTTAGCATTTCACCCACTCTTCTTTCAGCAGAGGCCCACAAAGGCTCTTTGCTCTTCACATTATGATGTTATTGGATTTCTGGAGGCTCCGACCCTGTTGTGCATTTAAACACGTCGGGCCAAAACACTATGTCCGTCCAGCGGTGTTTTCGCAGCTCCAGTTCGGCATGTTTCTCTGCAGTGCGGCGATGATGCTCTCGGCTCTCCAGCTGCATTTCTCTTGTATTGAATCTGCCACTGGATTACACAATGAGACCTCTGGGGCTGCCAAGGTTAGCTGGATTACAGAGGAGGAAGCCTCTGCGGAGTTATCCAGCTTTCCTGCAGGACATGGAATACGGTTCCAAGGGGTGTTTTCTCTGCGCTGCCTCTCGAAATTGAGCCCAACATGTGTAATCCCTCCAATACTCCTCCTTTGCTTCCTCCTGCACTATCTCTGTCAGAGCTGCATGTTCAAGTCAATCACAGTGTTACTCACAGAAAGAGTCAGTGTGCCATTTCAGGCAAGTGTTGAAAAACTGTGTTGGTCTTTAAAAACCAATGACAATAATCAGATTACGCAAAGATGGAGACTGAGACTGAAAGAATCTCTCCACTCTCCATAGGGGATATGTGGATATTCCCACTCTCAAGAAATAACCCCATCATCCGCCATCCATTCATTTGACTTCAACAGTATTTTGGTTGAAGAGGGCGAGGACGAGGAAGTTCCGGCTGAGGGCGGCGTTTACCGAGCAGAGCCGGCATTGGTTAGTTAGCTTTGTGGGGAAGATGAAATGTAAAATCAATCAGGGGGAAATCACATTGCTCTTGATTTGCTTGTGTCGTATTAATTCTCAAAAGTGATCTGATTGCAACAGTTATCTTACTTGAGCAGATATTAAGGGGGGACATGTGTTGTTATTGTAAGTATTCCTTAGCGATTGAATTGAGTGATTCGGCTGTGATTGGCTCACGTGATTGCGGTTCGTTGAGACAGATTGACACCAGTGAAGCAGACTTGAGTGATGAAAAGCTGCTAGATCATTCTTACTCTGGGATGGAGGACGACACGTTCCAGGCATCCATGATTGTTCTCCACGGCAGCACCTGCAGCGCCGACCTGGATTTCCTGCACTCGTCCACACCTAAGGTAAACAAACAGCGCTTTTATGTCCTTTGTCCAAATTAGCTGTAAAGCTGTGGAGCCATTATTCTTTTGCCCCCCTTTGCCATCAAGAGCTAAAATGTCACGAGAAAACGCGCCGGCGACAACAGTTACCAACTTTGTTGTTATTTTTGGATTTGAGGCCGGGGCTTATACTGTTGTTGTCCTGGGAGTGGTGGCTCTCCCAAAGTGGACATGAAATGACAAGGCAAATAAACAAAGAGGAGCGAGAGCCGCACAAAGTGTTTTCCTGAGGGTGCCGCTGCCTCCATTTGAACCAAAGGTCACCGTGTTTGGATGATGTAATATAGTGTGGGTGAAATGGATGTGTAATTGTCCCACTTCCTGCTCCACATTTGGAATTCGAAGCTACACCGAAAGGTCAGCGGGGTGTTAATGATGAAACAAGCAGAGTGAGTCAGCATCCAATTACTGTCATTTCAACCACTGCGGCGGCTACAGAGCTTTGCAGGATTATCACAAGGATATCACTTCAGGATACTTTAGAGACAGATACATTGTAATGTCATTTTTTAAATAATGGACCTTATTCACTGAATCAAGAAAACTTACTTTCACCATTTTCAAAATAAAGATGCTGTTCACTTTCTATTGAGTTTCTCTGTGTGCACATGGTTCTGTATTCTCACACTCCTTCATTGGCACTGGCAGGGCTGTGATGTATGCAAATTTGAATAATGACACATGCTTTTAAAGGTGCAGTGTGTAAGATTTTGCTCTTTTTTTGTCACTTATATAGAATATTATAAAACAGTTACATACAGACATTTTCATTTATTTCTAATCACACGAGGAGCAAGTCCTCTATATGAAGGCTGCCATGTTTTTACACTTGTAAAAGTTGAGGTACTAAACATCGTTTGAGCTTTAATGAAAACTGAAGTCTACCATAGGTTGTCATGCAGGCTCAGAAGTGTGAGGGTGAGGTGATGGATACAACATGCAACTTCACCTCTAGAGGTCACCAACTATTACACACTGCACCTTTAAAGACATGGCATTCATCAGTGAAGGAAAACAATATGCTTCAGACAGCATCATGAGTCATTCAAAGGAAACGACTCCAGGAGACACCCATGTACAGACTTTCATTGCACCCTATGCATTTGTAGTGATGCACATTCTCTGGTGCATCAAGTATATCATCAGCCAATCACATTGCATTATGCACGTAGGCATGTGAACCTGGCTAAGATAATCTGCTGAAGTCCACACAGAGCATCAGAAGGGGGGGGGCTTAGAACTGGCTGATCTGAGTGTTTCAAAAGAGAGGGAAACTGCTGATCCACTGGGATTTTCCACACAAAACCGTCTCTGCAGGGGGTTCACAGGAAATGGGAAAACATCCAAAGAGCCGCATTTCTACTGGGAGCGAAAATGGCCTTTTTGATGCCAGAGGTGAGAGGGGAAGTGGTCAGACTGGTCTGAGCTGATAGGACGGCGACAAAGAACCAGTTGATACATCCAAAGTCCGCAGAGGAGAATCTCTAATTACACAATGCGTTGCACCTTGAGGCAGATAGGCCAACAGTCGCTGAGCACTGGAAACTACCCTAAGGGTCCTAGTTGTTCATATTCCACCTTCATAGCTTAATCTCCCCGTTTTCTTATTTGACTCCATGTCTCCTCGACTTGTTTGATCGAGCCCCTCTTCTATTAAACATTTGCATATTTTAACTTCCTCTTAAGATTCGTGGCCTCCAGCGGGAGTCCAGCCTGGTTGAGATTCATCAGCGGCCGCTCTGCCTCTAATAAAGTCGTACACATGGCCATGATGAAACGCCGTGATTTGTCTCGCTCTCCAGATCGCCGGCGAGTCCTGCCGCTCTCCGTCGGCCACTGATGGCTTCTCTATGGCTCGTTACGGAGAGAGGGGGCAGGGTGGCGACTGAGCAAGACGGATGCCCCCCTGTTGGGCAATTGTCTTGACAAACTGAGGAGAACAGCTCACTCAGCTGCTCTCTGCTTTTGCTTCCTCCCTCAGATGACGGCACGCCTCGACCTGCTGGATGAGGGCGCCGGCTTTACGATGCCGCCTGGCCTCGGAGACGACACCTCGGTGTTCTCGCCGGAGAGGCTAGGCTCGCTCTCGTCTCCCAAACTGAGTGGTCAGCTCCCGGCGTATAGCGTTGCAGTCGGCGGTTCTGACCAGTACCGGGGTCGTCAACCGACTCCAGAGGAAACGGCAGAGAGCTCCGTCTCCTACGGCCCCTTCGCTGAGATCGGAACCGGACTGAGTGCGCGGGAGGAACCAGCGAACCAAGAGGAGCCGGCAGCCATCTCTTTTGGAGATATTCAAGATATCAAGATTCTGGTCAAGGTGAAACTGAGAGCTCTGTAGTGGTGCTTTACAAAATCTGTTAAAGGTGCAATGTGTAAGATTTGCTCATCTCCAGAGGTGAAACTGCATGTTGTATCCATGCAGGGGAACCTATGGTAGACTTCTGTTGTCATTAAAACTCAAAAGATGTTTTGTAAGTCCACTTTAACTACTGGAAAAACATAGCGGCCTCCATAGAGAGGACCCATTCCTCAGGTGAATACACATTTAAGGGGAATGGGAACAATAATACATTTAGGGTATTATAAATTCAGGAAAATGTCAGTATGTATTTGCTGTAAATGTTTGTAGAAGTGACAAAAATGACCAAAATCGTACACACTGCACCTTTAAGTAACATCGAACCAGACTGCGTTTGGAATCCACTCTAATATATTTTCATTCACGTTGAATTCTCGCCCTGAAGGATGAGGAGGAGGCTGGCGTGAAGACAGCGCCGGTGGAAGATGGCGACGAGGAGGAAGCACCGACTCCGGGGAGCAGTTTTGAAAGGACCATCACTGTCGTCAAGGGCAACTCCAGCCTGGGTTTGTGTTAATTCCCTGACATTCTTTTATTTGTTCTTTCTTTTTTTGTATTTATCTCCTCCTCGTCCTTCATAGAAGTGTAAATGAGGTTGGAGGGGACTGAAAGGCATATTTGGCCTTTACTTGGAATGCCAGATTTGAAGCAAGAATGATGGATTTTTTTTGTTTTTTTGAGCTGTTTTCCAGTTTAAAGGGTCATTTTGCATTTCAAAAAGTGCCTGTGGGGCTGCCAGGGGTCCGGAGAATACTAAGTTTTAGCTTCTGAAACAAATAAGTGTCATGAAGGCGGTGGTTAAACTCTTCAGTGACCCATTGAAAACAGATTGTCATTTTGCCTTGAGGTAGCTGTTGTTTCTATCTTTCCACCAATACTCAAAATAAGGAATAATGTTTTAATGATCAACCTCCTCAGTTGGTGCTGTTGCATTATAAACTGTGTCAGTCACACCAGCTCAGGTTAGACAGCTGTCAAGTGAGATGATGCCACACTCTGAAATGAAATGTGATGAGCCTGAAGACTCTGATGAAACTACTTTACTTCCCCATTGAATGTAAAAGTTGAAGGTGTCTCCGTGCTGGTCGGCAAAGTTTTGTGAAAAGTACGTGTGTTGCACCTTTAAGGCATGACGGTGAGCGCCATGAAGGACAGTCTGGGGATGCTGATCCGCAGCATCATCCACGGCGGCTCCATCAGCCGCGACGGTCGCCTCGGTGTCGGCGACCTCATCCTGGCCATTAATGGCGAGCCCACCGCCCACCTGACCAACGCCCAGGCCAGAGCCATGCTGCGGAGACACTCCCTCATCGGACCGGACCTGGGGTAAGAGAAGCCATTAGTGCTGGGCTGACAGCAGGTGTGCACACATTGACTGGAACACGGCAGAAGTTAACACTGGCGCAA
Source organism: Chascanopsetta lugubris (assembly GCA_016785325.1). Classification (NCBI taxonomy): domain Eukaryota; kingdom Metazoa; phylum Chordata; class Actinopteri; order Pleuronectiformes; family Bothidae; genus Chascanopsetta; species Chascanopsetta lugubris. The sequence continues at coordinate 22,258 of JAFBJT010108432.1, forward strand.
CAATGCAGTGTGTTCTGTAAGTATAACTTAGCAGAGAATGCATTTTAAAGGTGCAGTGTGTAAGATTTGGGTCTTTTTTGTCACTTCTAACAATATCACAAAACAATTACATACAGACAATTTCATAAATTTATAATCACCTAAATCTTGTTTTTTTCCATTACCCCTAAATAAGTTCATTGACATATTTAAGTGCGGAGCTAGTCCTCTCTACGGGGGCCACCATGTTTTTACAGTAGCCCAGAGTGGACATCAGCCTTGAAGTTGAGTGTAGTAAATTTTAATGACAACTGAAGTCGACCATAGGTTCTCCTGCATGCTCAGAAAGGTGAAGTTGAGGTGATGGATGCAACATGCAACTTCATCATGAGATGTCACCAAGTCTTACACACTGTACCTTTAAGTGTGTTTAAGAGTGTATTTAAATTAAAAAACAAAACAAAAATTAAGGCTTCCCCATTGAATGTACATTTATTGCATTGTTTACATCTGCCAAACACTATGGACGTTAACCACTCTTTTGAGATATTTTGATATTGCACTTGCAAAACAAGACCAGAATTGTACCATCCTTGTGTAACACTTAACATATTTGTATCTCTTAGTATTTAACAAGCACCGTGGTTTCAGCACTAAGGTCTGCTGATGTGTTGTGTGTTAGTACAATCTTCAGAACGCAGTTGCAGAGCCACGAGGTGTTTGTTATTGTTTCGAAAGTGACTTTGTTTTCCACCTCAAGGTCCCAAACATTTGAATTACACGAGGAGAACTTGTTTGCAGGTACCTGAACACATCGCAGGCTCCCTCGTCTTATTGCGGATGAACCGGTTGTCGTGAAGAGTTTGTTTAAATTGCAATGCATGAGTGGCTTTTCCTTTAAATCTGAATTCATTACTGCATAAAGCCACACACTGCAGGTCCGAGGTCAATTTCAAAGTGTTGTTTACAAATCCTGCTTACCAAAACGAAACGTGGCAATGTGTCAGCTTCTGTCCGTAAACGCCGACTCTCCACGTTCTAGATCCGCTTGTTCACCCGAGGACGATCTGTGCCCGTTCTATGTGTGAGTATGACTAATCTCCGCGCTGCTGGTGTCTCAGTGAGAGGCCGCCATCTTGGTTTTCCTTCTCTTGTCTGCTCTGTCCCGTCGCACTGCCGGGGGCGTCAACCGCAGTCTGTCAGGAAAGAGGTTTATCCAGAGGATAGTGGGTCAACCTGGAGTGAGACACAAATAAAACCAAAAAACAACAATAAACAAAGGCTTTATTGGTTTTAACGTCAAATATGTCGACAAACGTCTCCATTAATCGATAGTATTAACCTCAAAACTAAACTCACATGATCAAAATAATATCTGGATAAATCTTGACTGACTCTGTTTCCTTACCTAACCAACTGAAAACAGTTTCATTCTGTTATTTCCATGACTAACCGCCTTAACAGTTCTGTTTTCATGTGAATCATTGCTATCTAGGCACCGCCACCGTCTCCCACTGCATGGTTTCATGTCCTTAATGAACTGATTCATCCATTTCATTATCATTTCATTGGGAGTCATTTTCCCGAAACAAGCGAATCGAGCCATCTGCTGCGGCTCCGTCAGCCTCACTCAAACCGATCTCACACTTCACTCTCAACCCGTTTGGAAATTCGACTTTGAGTGGGTGTCGCATCTTTTTCCCATCGACTCATCTCTTTAGTGTGAATCAACTTGCTTGCTCATCAATTCATAAAAGCATGTCCCTCAAATTTGCCCCGTGCTCATCACCAGGACAATAGATTGACAGAGGGCTCGATTTGCCGAGACGTTTTTCGAAAGGTAAACATTTGTTTTTAACACCCAGTTGTCAGGAGTTTATATATAATTCATCGACGTCTCACTTTTTCGGGGGGGAGGGGCTTTGGAGAGCAGAGAGGAAGAAGGAAGGTTCTCTGTGTTTCTGCAGTCAGAGTTAAATCTGACAGCGCTGAGGAAAAACAAGCCTCTGAATGTAAATGAGCCGATAAAAAAAAGGTTAGGGTTGTTCTGCTGCTACCGGTTTGTATCCGATGATGCTGCTGGTGTCTCTATTTTTGGCAAATTGCCATCTGAGTTCAGTGAGCAGGCGGCGGCGTAATTGTCACTAAGGTGGGTAATGGGGTTTCTAAAAGTGGTGAAGAAAGGAAAATGGGTGGTAGAGATGTTTGACTCATACCAGTGCATGTGTGTGTGTGTGTGTGTGTGTGTGTGCAGAATCACCTATGTTCCAGCGGAGTATCTGGAAGAGTACAAAAGCAGCCAGGAGCAGGGGAAGGATGACATCTTCTTCCAAACAGCTTCAGCTCCAAAGTAGGTCCTTACTTTCAACCATTGTGACCCTTTTTTAAACAAATACAGGTTGTGTTTACATCAGTCGCCAGCAGGTTGTGCTGTGCAGAGACTCAATCTCACTCTCAGACAGATTGAGATGCATGTTAGGAACCAAGGCAAGCACCCATGGGTTTAGTCTGCAATATCAATATGACAAGTGTAATCAAAACCAGAGGCTATAACTGCAAAGGAAACGTGTTACACTTTATATTTCTACATAATCTGTCTATGTTACCTTTGTTTAACAGAGCTGTTACTACCACCCTGTGTCAGTTCGTGGAATGGCATACAAGAAGCCCAAATGTGATCATGTTCTAAAAACAGGACTAGAGGTCAAAAAGTATTATGCTATTTATTATTGTTATTTTATCCTGTATAATGTGTTTTTATGGCTCCACGTTAACAGCAGCCAGTATTCTGGAGTCAGTGCATCCAATTTCTGCTGACTTGACATCTCAATGCCACTTACATGGATGAGCAGATCAGAAATTTGGAGGTTGCTTTAACCATTCAAAACATTATTATTTTCCTGCCTCTGGAAAGTGTTTTTTTTCAGGTCAAAGGTAATTTCCATGGCTGTCACTTGAACACTAATGCGGTGGACAGTTGTCACGTAGAGCTCAGGGAGGATATGATCAAACTTCACCGGTCAAATTTGACCTTGAAGGAAAATGAAAATTCACAGTAGACTCTGACTGCGGTGGCAGACAACCGCAGAGAGACAATCCTCCTTCCTCCCTGGAGCTTTGCCGAACAATCACATTAAATTTGAATGGTTTTAATTTTCCCATTATGATCTATTTAGAGATATTCCTAATCTCCCCGAGCGTGAAGACGGAGAGGGGGAGGAAAGTGCCTCCCACAGCAACTGGAACCAGCCCAGGAAGTGAGTACCAGTCCACTTTGGATCCCTAACTTTTAATCTGCTTTTCTTGTAAACGAGACGCCAATGAACGGAATCGAATCGGGTAATGACGGCGGCCGGTACCTTTTCCTTTCAGAGTGGAGCTGTTCAGAGAGCCGGGCAGGTCCCTGGGCATCAGCATTGTGGGCGGGCGAGGAATGGGCAGCCGCCTGAGTAACGGCGAAGTGATGAGGGGGATTTTTATCAAACACATCTTGGCCGACAGTCCTGCGGGACAGAACGGGACCCTGAAGACGGGAGACAGGATAGTAGAGGTGAAGGAAGGGCTTATTTTTTATTTATTTTTAATCCATCAGAATATTTGTATTTAGAGAGAGAGTATAGTTCGAGCTCTTCATCGACTCTTTCCCTCAGGTGGATGGAGTGGACCTGAGGGATGCTAGTCACGAAGAGGCGGTGGAGGCCATACGCAGGGCAGGCAACACTGTCTCCTTCCTGGTGCAGAGCATCATTCACAAGCCCAGGGTGAGTGCTGAATGACGGTGTCGAACCAATTTCCAGTCTCCATCTCATAGTTAGGTCACCATTTCCCTTCTTATTTCTCGACATGTGTAAAATCTACCAGCCACTCAGGGCACCTTCGAAAACAACAACGCACGTAATGTGACCCCTGCGGTGTCTCGCTTGAAAGACAACAGCATCCTTGTAACGCTTGTAACAGATATTAACCAGGATTAACCTTCAAGTGCTCACTGTGTCAACAACATTTGTTTGTTGTTAGAAGGTGCCCTCAGGCTTTGAAAGCATGACTAAGTAGTTTCTTGGCTGCCGCGTCGACTCTCTTCATAGTCAGTGGCTTTACATGCCTTGTTATGTGTAAGATGTCCCCCCTGCATGCTTCCATCAACAGCCTTGTAGCAACTCATAATGTGAGAGCACATGCAGAGGAGGCGGGGCCAGAACACTGAGCCACATGCCATACTTTAAAGGCACCAGCTCGTTTTCACTGCCACCAAGTGGACAGGAATAGTATCGCATGTATAAATTAATTAAAATTGATCACATGACTCCTCCCATAATCAAGAATCCCAACTACCACGTAGTTTATGGCAGTATGCTAGGTCATCAACACTACCTTCATGTTAGTGCATGGGACATGGACCTGATTAAAAAGCAATGTTAAATACGCTTTAAAGAGTTATACAATGCTTTGGAACGGGGGGTGAAAGTCATGATTGACAGCTGAGACTCACTCAGGTTCTGATGACCAATGCGAGCCTGATCCTGCCGCCCCATCCATGATCACCACAAGGCAGACTGGCTCAGGGTTGGTCTTTGGCTCAAGATGGCAATTATCTTGAATGTTGTGGCCTCATGTCTGAAGAGAAGAAGGAAGCAGACAGACGCTTTATTTACTAGGTTACATTTCAACCACGGGAGAATGGAAACACGTATTATCAAACATAGTGTTCTTGCAGACGTCCACATTCATTCAGAATCAATGGAATGTCAATGGCCGTGCATTGTGAGTTGCTTCAACCCTCCATCTCTATTCCTCCACATTGCCTTCCCCAGCCTGTGTCAATATGTAGCCCGGCTTCATCGCCTGCTTTAGAGAAACACTGCACTGCTTTCACATGCATGCCGCCTCGCACATGTCAGGTAATCTCTCTCTCTCTCTCTCTCTCTCTCTCTCTCTCTCTCTCTCTCTCTCTCTCTCTCTCTCTCTCTCTCTCTCTCTCTCTCCTACTCCTGTTGCCTCATCTCTCCATTACTCTTCATCTCCGTTGCATTACCCACCCCCCACCCCCCCACGCCGTCGCTCCGCCTGTCTGCAGAGTCTCTCTCCCTAACTAGATCTTTGATGATGTACACGCAACACTGACAAACTGAAATTGGAGACTCCACCTGGGAGAGAGAGGAAGGAAGTGAAGGCGTCTTGTTCTAATATCCCGACGTGTATTAACCTGAACAATGACATGGCCCGGGATAAGATTTTTTTATTTGAGGAGTGTCAGCAAGTGGGGGGAAAGCAATTTTATCACTGCCAGGAGGGAGTATTTTTAGAAAGCCTCACAGCTAAAGTGCAGAATTTGTTTTATCACTCGTAAGGGTACATCGTCGACTGAGCGGTAAGGGAAGCAAGAATGGAGATTATCTGCGAGGGAGCAGAAGTCACAGTCGCACCTTCTCTGGCTTTCGCGAAAATGGGCTGAAAAGTATCGTTTTGATGATACAATATCTGGGGGAGCTGCGGGCTGGTCAGCTGTGTCGCTTTTAAAAACGCTGCCCCCGGGGGCCAACTAGTGAGCATGATAGCACATCCTGCCTTTCTCTTTAAGTTCCAAATTATCCTCTGGTACGCAGTGAATAATCTGGAGGCAGCCCGGAGGAATCTTGGAAACATTTTGTTAAACTATTTCAGCGAAAGAAGCTTTTCTCTTTTTTTTTTGGCTTTTCCCTGATACATAGGAAACCGATGTCCTTCAGGAAACTCCTGGCTTTAATGGCTCCTCATTTAAATAAATCCTGAGGTACTTTTGTCCTCTGTGCCACCCCCCTCCTCTCTTTCCTCTCTCTCTCTCTCTCCTGGATGGCCTTCGACTCAGCTTTGTCTCAGAGCCGTCATATTAAATATCCATCACGTTGTCAGCTTGTTAATCCTGTGTGTGTTTGTGTGTGTGTGTGTGTTGCTGTTCCGAAGCCACCCCTGCCCTTTCCACAGCTAAATAGCTGTCGCGGGTCGAGCCTCTGCCACACTAATCAAACCCACTTAGCACCTGCCCGCCCTCAGGTTAGAAAGCAACCCTGTGTCTGTCCTGCTTTACTCTTTGACCTGTGTTTCATTCAATATCAAATCAGGATCTAGATCAGGGGAGTCAAACTCACTGCAGTTCAAGGGCCACATTTGATCTCAAGTGGGCCGGACCAGTACAATCACAGCATGATGTTCCATCAACAACAACAACTGCAAATGTTTACCTTTGTTTTGGTACAAAAGAGCACAGTTGTGAATCTAACGAAAAGACACGACATCAAAATCCAAACTGATTAATTAACAATATAACCACATAAACAAATGGCACAGTTGTTTACACTTATCAACATCATCCCACAGGCCGGGTTGGAACCTCAGGTGGGCCCGTTCTGGCCCACGGGCTGTATGTTTGACACCCCTGACCTAGATAGTTTTTACCTTTCATGGAAACCCCAAGCTCTTCTTTAGTCATGTTTATCAATGATTCAATAGAATCTGTTTTTATATGTGGTTGTTTCTGTTCTGCTTTGTCTCCTGTTTGATGACATCAGCATTTTTAAGGATTTTAAACCTGTTTTCAGACATGCAGTGAACTCTGGACATTTCCCCTTAGCTTTTCTAGAGTGGCTGTTTGTGAAAACAAATCCCTCAGTCAAATGCATGGACAATAACCAAATGAGCTTCATGCAGAATACAGCAGGAAAATGTCAACAAACACTATTTCCACCTTGGACTCTTTATATTGTGTCCTGCCTCTAAAGTTGCCATCCATCTGGATCTGTTCTTGTCATGGTACTTTTCTGCGACAATCGTCTGCTGTATTCCTCACGTGTGAAAGCTAAAGCTGCATCTGATGCATCAAACCAAAAACAAAACCAAAAAAAATCAACGGAGATGCTTCTACTGTGTGAGTGCATCTTAGTTTCTGTTTCAATAGAAACATTTCGCCTAATTATCCCTGAAACGTCGTCTCCAAACTAAGGTATAGATGACAACTTGACAAGACAAGAGCCATCAACACAGATGCTGCTATTATACCCACACAAAAAATAAGAATAATATATATATCTGTATATGTGTGTGTGTGCTCTGCAGTATCTTCTTTCATGCTTTCTTTCAAAATGCCAGAATTTCTGGCAAAACCTTTTAAGATCAATCACTGTGAAGTGTTGGTTTGGCTTGGAGAGACACGGATAGCTTTTCTATACAGCACATTAAAGTTTTGGCATGTGTGTGTGTGTGTGTGTGGGGGGGGGGGCTATTGCCAAGCTTCAAGTTCACTAAAAGAACTTATCTAAGAATACTTTTTTTTCACTCCGGTAGTAACATGTACACAAACAGATGGCTGCTCATGATAGAGCATATGCTGCATGAAACTGAGTTAAGATGTTTACCAACATTTATTATGAACTTATTAATATCCATGAGTTCTGTCATATACAACTGTACAATATGGTATCTCTCACTGTCTAGTGACATTTTGTCTGTTCTTTCCAAGTTTGACACAAATTAAAGTAGTGTCTAGGATTCAGTGCCATCTAGTGGTGAGGAGTTTTGTTCCAAGGTCACGATTTGTTATTATTGCAATTCAAAAGGTGACTAGTTTGTTCATTCTGGGTTAAAATAAAAAATATTTAAAAATAGAAAAAATGACAGCCTCTATTCTCATTTAAAGGTGCAGTGTATAAGATTTGGTGAAATCTAGTGGTGATGTTGGATGCTGTATCCCATCCAAATACATTTAGGTGCACAAAAACAAGAGAAAAATTACACACTGCCCCTTTAATGGTGCATGCAAATGTAATGGACACAGCAAGTGATACATTCAGACAATTCTAGACTGCTGGAATTGGATTTGTTCTTCATTATCAACAATTATCCAATCAATGGAAGTAAAATCACTTAAATCTTGCACACAGCACCTTTAAAGAGAATTCCCTGCTAACCAGATCACAGTGATTTAGCATCATGTTGTTTGATGCATTACAGGGTCAGATAACGGATTCCTCCGAGGAGAGAGGTGGGACCAGAACCAGGGATAAGGACAAGGTTGGCCCGAAAGCGTTTATCTGTGTTTTCTAAGTGTTGCTCACGTTAGCAAAAGAAAGAAAATAGATAGAGAACTTCAGACGTATTATTTTCGAACATTAGTCCGCCTGTATTCTGTGTTGTCTCCCAGCGTTGTCGCCCCTCTGTCTTTTCTCTGTAGGAGGGGGACAGTCACTGTAGACTTTACCTCCGCCTGTCCCCAACTAACCCTTTCACTCCTACCCCGTTTAAGGTTTGTGGGCCTGTGTGTTGTGGTCTCCACCCTTTGCCCTCTCTAACTGCTTGTGTAGACATGTCCACTGTATATACAGTGTGTCCACTATATATGCAGTGTGTCCACTGCACATACAGTGTACAGTGACATGTGCATACACCCCGACCTACCCTCACATCTTGGTTTGTCTGAATCCTTTTGTGCTTCTTTTGTGAAATTTGTCACTAACTTGAAAAGAAAAATGGATCAACGTTCATCTTGCACTTTTCCATATACTAATTAAAATTGTAATTATATTACTTTTAAGGTGAGTATGTTTTGATGACAAGTACAAACACGATGATAAGTGTCTGCTGCAGTAATTAAATCATCCCGTCTTTTTAAGAAAAAGGCTGGTCGGCCTAGTTTTACTCGTTTGCCTCATATTACATAACTTTGAATTATCACTCGACCCAAAACTAACATGTTCCATTAAAAGCGACAAAGCGTTTAATGAAAATTCGAGCATATGGCTCCTGTTGATTTCATTGTGCGCCGCCTTATCCGATAAAACCCTTGCATAAAGTCAATTCAAGCTGCTCGAGTTAAACCCTCTTTTTCTTTCTCCGTCTCTGTAATTTTCACTAATAAACTATTTTCCATCTGCGTGACAGCCGGCGAAGCGTGAGGCGGTGAAGGCGTCTCCCACCAGCGCCGTCCTCCCCCTGCCAGTGGTGCCCCATGTGGGAGAGACCGATACGGACACGCTGCTGACACGGATTCCTGGCAGAGCCGGCGAGGCAGAGGAGGTGAACGAGGAGGAGGAGGTGGTGGTGGTGGCGGGTGAGGAGGAGGAGGAGGAGGTGGACGAGTTTGGATACAGCTGGAGTGAGTTGGCTTTATTTATCTCGAGGGGGTGTTTTACATTCAGTTTGGAATGAGGGCATGATGTTGAATAACGTTATTTTTTATTTGATTTCACATTGCTGTATTATGTAGATCATCAGACATTGTTTTAGTGATGTGGCGGATCCGCTATGCTGTGTTTGAACGTTAAAATCCATGTAAACACAACTAATTAATGGGTACACATGATGTTTATATATTTCAAATTGAGGCACCATCACCCAATGGCCACTAGAGGTCCCCCCAAATATATTTATGTCACCTCCTGTGACCTACATCCATTCTACATTCAAAGTATTTGATATGCAAAACATCACATGTCAACCCCATATTGTAGGAAAAAGGGCATTTGGTTTACATTAAGTACATGTGTTGCACTGCATTGAATTCGTAAGAAACTGAAATCCCCTTGGATGATATCATATTATATAAAACTCTGGACATCCCATAATTTACACTGTACGCTCAGCAAATCCTGGAGGACTCTGTGTCCCAATTAGACTATTACCACAGATGCTGTAATGTCATATGTAGGATGAAGCGCCTGCTTCAAGGAGAAGCGGTCCCATTCATCTCAGGCAACCAGCATAAAGGACAGACTTCCAGCCTGCACACACCTGGGACTACACTCTGTGCGTGTGTGTTTGTGTGTCTTTGTGTGTATGTGTGTGTGTGTTACTTACAGAGAGACAGGTTCTCTCCTGCGGGGTTAAGATTGATGAGGTTGGGCCCGGGGAGGTGAATTGTGGAGATTAGTACGGGACTGATGGTTGAACAGTGGCAGGAAGCCCAGGAAAACACAGGCCTGTTGGTCTGGACTGATATCTAACGCACCAGAGACGAGAGAGAGAGAGAGAGAGAGAGAGAGAGAGAGAGAGAGAGAGAGAGAAGGGACCTGAGTAAGAACAATAGAGACAGAATAAAAATAGAAGGGAGGCGAGCTCGAAAATAAATTCAGCACTGTGACATTTTGAAACTTTGGCCGTTTACTGTTGGAGCAACATATCAAAGCACTGCGATGGTCTGAAATGCCTCTCCTCCCTCCGCCTCTGTCAGAGAGCGTGGCGCAGCGCTACGGCAGCCTCCCCGGCGTCCTGCACATGATCGAGCTGGAGAAGGGGAGGACGGGCCTGGGCCTGAGCCTGGCAGGGAACCGGGACCGCTCCCGCATGAGCGTGTTTGTGGTGGGAATCGAGCCCAGCGGGGCGGCCGGCAGGGACGGGCGCATGGTGGTGGGGGACGAGCTGCTGGAGGTGAGGTCGTTGTCCTTTCCATCTTTTCGAGTTTATTGTTTTATGATTAGAAATTAACAGCTTTTTTTTTGTATTCTTAAAGATCAACGGGCAGGTTCTCTACGGCCACAGTCACCAGAACGCCTCCTCCATCATCAAGAGCTCGCCATCCAAAGTCAAAATCATCTTTGTCAGGTATACAAATACCCATCCTTTCTATTAAAGCTCATTTCTATGGCAACGAGTTACTGCCAGAGAGTGCTGACAACAATGACCCGCCAGTGCAAATCCATTGTAATACTACTGAACTTCCAGCAGATGGAGATGTTGTAATGCAACAGAAGGCCGAGCTGTATTAGAAGTCCAGCTTAAAATTGCAGTGATTATGAAAAAGTTAGAATAAGCAAAACAAAACAAAAAATGTAGCCTATTATTATTTATACTTTATATAGGTAATTTATTTGAATTGTGAGGGGGAAGAAAAAAAACATTTGGAACAGTCTTTGGTGTACAAAATTCAAATAATTTGTGTGCGTATGTCGTTATATATGATTCAAAAACCGTACAAGTTACTTTAAGCACTATAAAACACTGTTGGTTTAAAGTGTGTAAAGTCAATAGGAAATGTGCCATCGGGACACATCAGCTCAGACTCTGACACATCTTAACCCACCGAGCCATCCAGCGCATCACACAACTTAATCTCTCTCCCCATCCCCCCCCCCCCCCCCCCCCCCCCCCCCCGAAAGACACACTGTGATCATTGGCACATAAATTAGCGGCTCCGCTGTCAGAGCGCCGAGTGGCGGCCATTTATAAGAGTTATGACTCTGTGCCACAGGAACATGGAGGCACTGGACCAGATGGCTGTGGGACCAGTGAGGGAGTGCGAGGAAGATGGCGCGGAGCTCCACACAGAGGTAGTGAGGATGCTACTGCTGCTGCATATATGTGTGTGTGTGGCCACACATGGACACACACACACACACACACACACGTGCAGAAGTGCTTATACACACTGATGGAGTTAAGCTCCAGCTGCGTACACAGGGAGAAGACTCAACACCTTATTTCCTCATTGTACTTTATCATTAAAGAAATTTGATTAAAATCCTAAATCTATTCTCATAAATCGTTTCTATTTAATTGTACACAAATGCATTCATAGTGTCAATTTCTGAGAAGAGAATTTAAAATTAAATGATTTAAAGGTGCAGCGTGGACGATTTCACTCATTTTTGTCACTTCTAAAACCATTACCAAACAATTATATACTGGCATCTTCACAGATTTCTAATCAGCCAAGTGTTTTCTTTTTTCCATTAACCTTAAATTAGCTCATTAATGTATATTTTCATGAGGGGGCGTCCTCTCTACGGGGGCTGCCATGTTTTTACAGTAGCCCAGAGTGGCTATACTAAACATCTTATGAGTTTTAAGTATACCACAGGTTCTCCTGCATGTTCAGAGGATGAGGTGATGGATACAAAATGCAACTTCACCACTAGATGTCACCAAATCGTACACACTGCACCTTTAAGACGTAAAATGTCAATTGTTTATGTACATGCATCTGAAAAAAGGCATAATGTTATATAATTTAGTTTTATTCCTAAACTGTTTTCCAAAAAAAGCCCCTTTGTGTGGTGCAGGAGTTCCCATCCGTCCATGTCTTGGGTGCAACTCCCATGAACATCACAAACCACAAACAGCAGAGTAGACACATTACTGCCCATCCTCCTCCCAACACACACACACACACACACACACATATATGAGCCCATATTGTACCAAGTACTTTGTGTCTCCTTTTAGCAGGAGGCGGCTTCAGCCAATGGTGATGCAGATCCCCCGAAATATTCCCATGTCTTACAGCTGCAGGTGAGATGCAATGGGCCTCCCACACACACGCACACACACACACACACACACATACACGCACACACACATGCCAGAGCATTTGAGGCTCCAAAATTAGGACAATCACCAAGAGGAAGCTGGTGATAATGAGGGAGATGCTCACACTTAAGTCAATGAAGCGCGGAGGGGAGAAAGCGAGGGAGCACCCGGGAGCGGTGGAGTCTGACGGGCTGTCAGAGACACAACGCCAGGAGAGTGAAAGGGTGAATAAACACAAGTTGTGGGAAAAGGGAACAAATGCGAAAACTTGTGCTGAGCGGTTTCTGCTTAATGCATCAGAAACATCGGGAACTCGACTTCCCGGAAAAAAAAGCGCCAGTGAGGAAACATGCTTAGATTCAGCCACAGCAGCAGCAGCTCGGCCGCTCATTAGTATGATACACACCGTGAGAGAGGATCCTCTCCACGGACACGAGATCTGACGTGCAAAGGTGAAACAGTAGCTAATTAACTTGCGGCAGATAGAAGTCATCAGTAAATCTCACCCGCTGCTGCGCTCTAACTCGCTCCCCCTCTTTCTAGGACGACGGAGGACTCGGATTCGCCTTTGATGAGGGGAGCGCCGACAGCGGGGAGGAGTTTCTGAGTTTGCCCGAGGTCAGAGGTCAAACGGGAAACGTACATAGCTGCTTGTGAATAGATCCGACTCATCAGATTGATGCGGCAACAGGAGACGGACTCGTGGGGGGTTGACGCGGTCCTCGTTTCCTTAGCCTGCCCCTGTCAAGACGGACCCCTGTGCTCCTGTGCTGATGATATGTGATTATGATGATCGTGTGTAATACAGGTGAAACCTTTCCTCTTATTGGAACCACGTGTGATTCAGGTGCACGTGTGTAGGTGTTTACAGTGTGGAGGAAATGAGTGGAACTGTCAGCTGACACGGAACACAGATTATGTTACATCCACGCTGTCACTGAACAGGAACTGTATTATTAAATGTGATGTACTCATCACTTATAATCCCCCTTTTTAACTCAATGAATTAATATGTCGAATCATTTCTACAAGGAAGAGTCAACATGGTGACTCCCTCCCTGTTCTTCTCCACAGTCGAACTGCCAGGATGGCGTCTCCTCGGACGGCACCGGTTTACCCAGCATGCCCTGCACCAACACGGCCACGCCAATTGCTGTGGAGGCAGAAGTTGTAACAAGTGAGATTTTAACATTCACAAAAGTAGATTATTATTATTATTAGTTAAGTATTGAGAGGCTCAATGTGCCAACTTAAAGGGACAGTGTGTAGGGTTTAGAGACATCTAGTGGTGGAGTTGCATGTTGAAGAACCTAAACCTAAGAAATGCTATAGGACTCATTCTAGGATAATGCAAACAGCAGTTTCATGTTATTACAACGCCCATTAAACTCTGATAATATTCCATCAGTGCCAATTGAAACAAATAGTCTCAATAATTGTATCTTAAGCCATTTTGCTGGTTACATAATTATATTGATATCAATTCTTGCCCTCCATCATACCTCAGCGCATCATTTGCTTCCTCCATATCCCAGATCTGAGTCGCTCCTCCTCCCCGTCCACTCTGGCCTGCGACCCGGCAACCTGCCCCATCATCCCCGGCTGTGAGACCACCATCGACATCTCCAAGGGCCGCACGGGCCTGGGCCTCAGCATTGTGGGGGGCTGCGACACTCTGCTGGTAGGAAACAACAAGGGAGAGGGGGTGGGGTTATCGGCTAATCAGCCCTCATCACTTTACTAAAGAGAACATCCTTTGAGTCACGTTTAACCTTAATAGCACCGACATGCTAATACGTATGTTTTAAAAATACAATGTATATGTATACGTCTATTCAGAGGTGATGTGTGACTGTACTGGCCCCGCCCTCAGAAGCCACCCACTTTGAATCTCTGGTGGAGGTTGGTTGGATGCAGTTTTTGGAAATAGCCGTGGCTGCTCAGGAATGTTGGAAATTATGTTGTCACAGCGGTGCTCCTCCTCCTCCAGCACTCCTCTGCTGTCTCCCATCTATTCTGTCTGTTCAGTCAGGCTTGGGGGGTGGGGGACTGGGTGGTGGGGGGGCGGCTCTTTGTCTGGACCTCGGCCGCAACAGACAATATCCCCGCCTTGGAATGTGACCTCTGAACCCTGAGTGACACTCACACTGGAACGCAGAGAAAACACAACGATGGAAGTCAGCGGCAGCGGATTAAGAATCATGTCAAACGCTGCATGAATCTCTCTCTCTCTCTCTCTCTCTCTCTCTCTCTCTCTCTCTCTCTCTCCCTCCAGGGGGCCATCATTATCCATGAGGTGTATGAAGAAGGGGCAGCATCTAAAGATGGCAGGCTGTGGGCAGGAGACCAGATCCTGGAGGTGCGCTGCGGAATAATAAGCATCACTTATGACCCAGATTGAGAGAGAAAAACCCGTCCCTGAGATGTGAAGAAAGCTCCGGTTTCAAAGTTCATTTGATGCTGCAAAAAAAAAAGTTTTTTTTAATCATTTGGAATAACACTTGAGATTACACACTGACGGATGAAGTGGTTGGAAGTAAAAGGTCAGGAGAGAAGTGACCTTTAGTATAAATCCCTAATGTATATGGAGGATTGACAAGTTAAGTATAACGGCTCAACTTGGATTTGCCCTCCACCTGACCTCGTGCTTTGTCACAGAGGGCGGGCAGGGGTGGAGTTTAGTTATGGTAGCTCGATCTCACACACACAGACACACACACACACACACACACAGAACACACACACCCTTATGACTTAATTACCTTCTACTATTCATTTCTGTCCCTGAGCCAAGCTGTTGTTTAGTAAACAGGGTCAGAGGAAAGTGAAAGCATCAGCCTCTCTGGGAATTAAACACAAAAAAAAGCTTTTGAATGTCCGTGGCGAAAGCTAATGAGGCATTTCCTCCGTTTAATGTTGTGTAAAAAAAGTTTCCTTCTCACAGTTCTGTGGGAAGCTTCGCTTAATTTAACGTGAAGTGTTCTAACATGGTGACCCAGTGTCCACACACATCAGCAGGTTTCTGTGGCGATAGGAAATGCTGTTTTTGTGAGAAACGAGGCTGTTAGCACTTTCCGTCCCTCCCGCTGTTTCCACTTTCAGATATGAAAAAAAAAGGAAGGATTTAGAACTTTGCTGACAGAACGGGAATGGACATATGCTCCGGCAGCTTTCATTTCGCT
Source organism: Chascanopsetta lugubris (assembly GCA_016785325.1). Taxonomy (NCBI): domain Eukaryota; kingdom Metazoa; phylum Chordata; class Actinopteri; order Pleuronectiformes; family Bothidae; genus Chascanopsetta; species Chascanopsetta lugubris. The sequence goes on from JAFBJT010108432.1 coordinate 37,692, forward strand.
GCGGCTCACGGATGTTAATCGTCACTTACAGGTGAACGGTATTGACCTGCGTGCGGCCTCTCACGATGAAGCCATCAACGTGCTGAGGCAGACGCCTCACAGGGTCCGGCTCACGGTCTACAGGGACGAGGCCCAGTACAAGGAGGAGGACCTGTGGGACTCCTTCACTGTGGAGCTGCACAAAAGGCCTGGTCAGGGCCTCGGTCTGAGCATCGTGGGTAGGAGGTAAGGATACATTCGTGTTTATTTAAGAATGTAGATAACTAATTAAAGCACAGCTGCGGTACAACCCAAAGACAGGAAAGGGCAACTATCTCTGAAAAGGTTAGACAGTCTCTTTGAATCCGATCAAGCTGCACCATATGGCATGCACTCATAAATATGTATTTATTATATTTAAAATGTATTTATTTATGTATTAATTTCACTCATAAATTGTACAGCACTACACACACACATATATATATATATATATATATATATATATATATATGCATATATATTTTTTGTGAAATGACGTGAAAAAAAGTTTGCTCCTGTTTCATGTGTAATGTGCTGACAAACAAGCAGGAATGTCAAATCAGCTCCTCGTCTATGGTAAAACAAATCTATCTAAGGAGTCTATATAAGGAATGCAGTTAGTTGAACTTGTGAGTGTTAATACAGTCAATCATTCTGCATTACACAGCAGTGATTTTCATGTTCCTCTTTTTTTCTTTAAATGCAGATCACGGGAGGAGAGGTAACCTGACATTTCTTTGTTTGTGTAAATAGAGACACAGAAAATCAGATATAGTTTGTATTGCACCACTGTTAGACCTTTTACCCTGTGTGGCTCCCTCAGTGTGACTTGATTTAAATACCTATAGACATAAATACACAAACATGCATATTTGTCAATTGTGGATTTTAGAGTCTTTGTCACAGTAGAATAAGTATTTATCCTCCTGGCTGGATCACCAACGTGTCAACCATCTTGGAATTGGGGACCAAGTCAGAACAACACTAGCAGCGCCAGTAGCATCCTCACCCCAGTGTGTGTATATATAAAACCATACGTTCACTATGATTACGACTGTTGCTCCCACAGCGGCTGCGGACGATGATTTACGGAGGCCTGAACCAGACCAGGGCTCGAACTGTCCCTAAAAAATCAGACTCTTCCTCTGGTAGAACGTTTATGAGTTACGGCTCATGTGGGAGAAGACATGTTGGTTGAGTGTGCATGTGATGATTGAGGGCACATTGGGGGGGGGGGGGGGGGGGGGGGGGGGGAGGGGGGGGGGGTGAGCTCAGGAATGGATTATGCAGGACACACATGGACAACTGATGATGAGCATTCCCCACGGTTGCATTTTAATTCTAACTGCAAAAGGACAAACGACCCGAGTCCACTTCTGCTACACAAGTGGAAAACGGCACAACTCAAAAATCGCGATATGAAGGAAAAACACTAACGCGAGCGACGAGCCGAAATCCCTCTGCTAAAACGGAAAACGCAAGCTTGCACTTAGTGGTGAGGAGCTGTGACAGCCAAGTATCTCTGGCAGTGTGGAGCGAGTGGGATCGGGTTGCCTCGCTTCTGTGAGTCTTTATCCACGTGGAGACTGGCACCTCGTACGCATGCGAAGCCTGCCACTGAGATGTCGGAGAAAATAAAGGGAGAGTGCCAAAGGTTTGTCAGCTGCTAGTTAAAGAGGCAGGAAAGCAACGGAGAGTGGACCGGCCTTTGACTGCCGCCAGACTTATCTAAACAAACTATGTTTCACGCCACGACTGACGCGTGGATTCACCACAAGCTACCACTGTGTCATGCGGCGGCGCGTCAAACCCGAAATTGGTGGTGGGACAGGCGACAGTTATAACAGCTAACTTTGGAAGCCGTCATCCAATCAGTCAAGCACAAAAACAACTCGTCATGCAGCCGCAATATGTCGTTAAATCAAGGAAGTGCAACTTTCAAACGGCATGAACTCTCACGTGTGTCCGACTGCAGATGCGGAAGATGGAAAACACATTTATAAGCACAGCGTTTGATATTAAACTATTTTATTTCAGCGTCTGCGCCTCAGTTGTTTCCTAAAATAATAAGCCCCGAGCCACACTTGTGCAGCGGGCCAATGGAAAAAATGGGAAACTGCTGGATCGATACTGTGTCATCAACTACAAGTCTGGAAACAGAAGTGCGGAAGAGAAAGTCAGCGCGCAGAGAAACGTTCAAAGAGAAACGGAAAAACTTTGTTTCCGTTTTTTTTTCTTTCTACGCCTTTACACCAGGAACGACACGGGGGTGTTTGTGTCCGACATCGTCAAAGGAGGTCTGGTGGATGCCGACGCTCGGCTGATGCAGGGCGACCAGATCCTGTCTGTGAATGGGGAGGACGTGAGGTCGGCCACTCAGGAGGCTGTGGCTGCTCTGCTGAAGGTAAATCAAACCTTAATCTGGATTAAGACACGCTATTAAAGTCTGCCGATATTTACTGAGATATGCCAACAGGGATTTATGCGAGAATGCAAACGTCTGACTTCAGATGGAGAACTCTGGCAAACTCCAGAGAATGCCCCATGATCTCCCCTCCCTGTCTAAAAACAGCTCTATTATAATGGAATTAAATCTTTTTGAAGTGCTAAACTAATACAATCATTCTACTCGGATGTGTATTCTGTGTTGCAGTGCTGCGTGGGGCCCATAAAAATGGAGGTGGGGAGGTTTAAGGCCGGCCCCTTCCACTCTGAAAGACGGCTGTCGCAAACCAGCCAGGTACATTTAACCTGACTCAGCCAATTCCCATCGACGGGAATGAATGTAGTTTGATAGCGTCTCTCTCTGTTTCAGATGAGTGAGACAAGCAGCTCCAATATGGCCGCCACTCAGCTATCCTCAGACTCCGTAAACCTTCCTGCCGACCCCAACAAAACTCATCGCAGCTCGGAGTGTAAGCAACCACTCGGTAACAAGTTGACATGAATGTCATCTGAGCCAGGTGATAAAAACAACAACAACATGTTTGTTTTTCACTTCTAACCTCTCAGCTCCGGAGCATCAGGACACCAGGACGGTGGAGTTCACCAAAGGCCCCAACGACTCTCTGGGGATCAGTATAGCGGGTGGAGTGGGCAGCCCACTGGGTGACATACCCATCTTCATCGCCATGATGAATCCCGTGGGCCTGGCGGCTCAGACTCAGAAACTCAAGGTAAACTCAATGCTCAGCACCTCTACAACAGCCCCATCAAAACCATACTGCGCATCTAAACTTGTATTTGGAGTTGTAAAATACATTTGTATGAGTGTTCGTTAATGAGAAACATTGAAACTAGATTTATAACCGACATGATTCCTCACAAGCCTTAAAGGTACAGTGTGTAGGATTCAGCGACATCTATTGGTGGCGTTACATGTTGCAGCTGAACACCCCCTCACCTCACCTCACCTAATGCAATAGATCATATGGGAGCCTTCAATTATCATTAGAACTACTACTACTACTACCACAATTACTCCAGTCTGGGATACTGTAAAAAAATAAAATAAAATAAACTAGAGAGGCCCCGCCCCTTTAGTTAATATAAAAGGCCAGTGCTGGAGTTATGGAAATAATGAATCAATGTAGTTCTACAGCCATAAAAAACAAACTAATAATCCATTTCAATCAATTGCAGCAAAATCTTACACATTGCACATTTAAGGTCACACAGAGCCAACCATTTGCAACGTCTCGCCCTCATGACATCCTTCCCATTTCTTCCATGCTAATCTGTCTCGAAGTTATTTGAGTAATCTCACCATCGCACAATCGTGCACAATGGCCTCCACAGATCCTGCCGTTCTCGCGTGGCATTTAATCGGTCACTAACCGGCACTGAACTCGTTCCCACTCACTTTTTTTTTATTTGACATGGTCCCAAAAGGTCAAGGGCCCGCCGCCTGTGGCCGTGACCTTCTACAGTTTAACGACAGCGAGAGCAACAATCATGCGTCTGTGCCGTACGGGCGAGAGCGGGACAGCAGCAATGCGGCTCTCCCACTCCTGCATTCATTTACCTGATTAAGTCAGGAGACAAGCTCATTGCAATGGAGGGAGAGGAATCTCCAACTCCCCATAATGGAATTACTCGGATTAGATTTCCAAGTGGTCAACGTCACCTATCCCGTTATTTGTGTTTCGCGATTAGATTGTATCAGATTACGTTTGCCCTCGTGTTTTACGTTTCTCAATCCCTCTGCAGATCGGGGACAGACTCGTCAGCATCTGTGGAACGTCCGCTGAGGGCATGACCCACTCGCAGGCCGTCACTCTGCTCAAAAACGCCACTGGGACAATCCAGCTGCAGGTCGGTCGGACACACACACACACACACACACACACACACACAGTATCTCACCCTCTCTGTTCCTGTGAGATAAACCCCCGCAGACAGTGTTAGATAATCTGCTGATGAACTTGTGCTGCACACTTATATTTTATCTTCCCGCCTCAAAAGAACAGGCGAAGGTTGCCAGCGGCAGACTTTGAAATGCCATAAACCTGGTCTCTTTTTGTCTTGCGCCACCTCTGCCATCGGCCTTTTTTTCTTGTCAGTGAGTTGAGTCATCGCCTCCTGAACAGATTGTGCGAATGTGTGTGTGTGTGTGTGTGTGTGTGTGTGTGTGTGTGTGTAGGTGGTGGCAGGTGGTGACACTACGGTGACAGGTCCCTCTCAGGATCAGGCAGCTGGAGGACTCACACCCAGCTGCATTTTCCAGGATGACATCGGGTAAGAAGCAATTATTCATCTGTGACTACGTGCACACTGCAACGTTTCACTTTCAAAATAAAGCGAGCTCAGTCTACACGAGCGTTGTATCACCTCCACAGTAAAACTCCTGGCCATAAAAACACACCTTAAATGTATTTGAACGTGACTTTTCACCGAGCATGTGCATACTGATGTCAACAGGAAGCACGATGGCTGCTTTGCGGACACGTGATACTTCCAGAAAATACAAAATGAAGTTGAGAAATACAGTAAATAGCAATGATTTATTTTCACACTCCGACATGATGAGGAATATTATGTGAGCCAATCAGAAGTCAGAATGTGTTATGTTTTCTGACTTCTCTACATCCTTAAGGTACTTTTTCTTATTTTGTTTTTTTTAAGTAACTCTTAGATGACTGATATAACATTATATTATATAATATAATTGTATAATATAATTCATTCAAATTCAAACTAGTGTTTTAATTTTCACCATTATGATTATTATGGCTTCAAGTATATGATGTAATTTCTATGGTTTTATTTTATTCAAGTCAATTTTCAACTCATTAAAATTAATTAATTACCCATTACTTGAAGTCTGTTTGTCAGAGTTGCATTAATTCTTAATCCAGGAAAAAATAATCTTATGCAACTTTAAAGACCTGTCTGCTTATTATTTGAAGAATAACAGCGTGTGCTTTCCCATCAGCCCTCCTCAGTACAACAGCATCACTCTGGAGCGAGGACCAGACGGACTCGGCTTCAGTATAGTGGGAGGGTACGGGAGCCCTCATGGAGACCTGCCCATCTACGTTAAAACTGTTTTCGGAAAGGTGACTTAACACACACCTGTGCAGCACCAGCATGTTTCCAATTAAAAATAAAACAAAATAAAAATCAAACCATGTACCTGTCTGTATGTTCAGGGAGCAGCAGCGGAGGACGGCCGTCTGAAGCGAGGCGACCAGATCATGGCCGTCAACGGGCAGAGCCTGGAGGGCGTCACTCACGAGGAGGCTGTGGGCATCCTGAAACGGACCAAAGGATCGGTCACACTCACAGTGTTATCATAGACACACACACACACACACACACACAGCTATCTTTACACCTCTAATTAAACAGGTGGCAGGGGTGTCACTCACACCAGCACTGCTTCACAACTGGGCGATTTGTGTGAAAAGTCCCAGATGCGTTGAAATATGCAAAGTGACACATGAAGAAGAAACACTGGTAATCATGAAGTAGCACAACACAACACGTAGCTTGGAACACTGTGACGATGCACATAAAAATCACAAGTTCTAGGGTCGTATTGGAGAGAAACATTTAATAAGTATGATCTCCCCATAAAATTACACATTTTAAATAAATTAGAAAACAAATATGTATAGTATCACTCCAATATAGCCCTGGTACTCTGTCATAGCACATTGTATATTCTTAGGTTTTCTTATAGAAAAATCAGTCAATAAATCATCTAGTAGAGTATTTTTTTTTTCTTTATAAACATATTTTTCATGAGTTAGTCTATGTCGTCAGTATTAGAAACACTCCATGACTCTGGATTGACATTTCCACTGGATACTTTCTGTACTTTTAAAGTATTTTAGAATAGAAGCAGCATCAGCGTTTTTCTACAGAGCAGAGGTGTGTAGTATTTTCAAATTTTTCACAGTTCACCCATTCAAACAGCATGATTTGCCTTTATACGCCACGCCGCTGCCCTGTGCGTTCGATTCCCAGAAAGGCCCATGCGCTGCTGCTGCTGCTGCTGCTGCTGCTGCTGCTGCTGTAACGGTGTGTATCTCACCACTGAGTCACTGTTGTTTTAGCAGACGTGGCCTCGAGATCCTTCTCTGAATGTCTGTGATTGTAAATACACTTTGTGTTCATGAAGGGAACCATGCGAAGGAGGTTTGTTTTGTTTTTTGTAAACACTCGACTAGAACTGCGAGTGTGTGCATGTTCCACGGTACCTGGGCTTTAGTGCTGCAATAAAGGTATTGTTACTACATCACAGTGCTTGGATTTCTGAAGTATTAATTAAAGGTGCAGTGTGTAAGATTTAGAAGAAAAAAAGAATAGATTAAGTAAATAACAATACAATGTCTTGATCTTGGAAATTGTTCTTATATACACACGGAGGCGGCCATGTTTTTACAGTGGCCCAGAATAGACAACTTGAAAACCTTTTCACTTTCAATAAGAACAGAAGCTGCATCACTAGATGTCACTAAATTCTACATGCTGTACCTTTAATTTGAGTACACAGAGACGAAGTAAATGAACTGCTGCGTTGACTGGAAGGCGGTTCTTGATGACATCACGGATCCAAGCTCATGTTGACCTCATTGTTTACCCACAGTGTAGTGTATGAAGTATGTAAAGATCATGTTTATGTTGTTAAGAGCCAACTGTTATCTGTCTCACCACCTGTGATGTGGCAACATTCATTCACACTGAATTAAATAAAAGTGACCTTTGGATTTCATGACGCGTGCATTGTATTGAACTGCGTTTCATCCTCTACACTCTCTCTCTCTCTCTCTCTATATATATATATATATATATATGAGTGAAAACACGTGTCGTCTATAAATCCAGCTCGTCAAACCCTCGGCCAAACAACTATAAACTCCGACGTTATGCTATTAAATGGATAATGGCGGTTGAGCATTGTAAAACCAAGGGCAACTTCCCAGCTCCCTGACTGAAAGCCGAAGTAATCGTAGACTTGCACATCTGCTGCACGCCTCTTAGATCACGGGGAGATAAAAGCAACGGACGGTCGCCGTCGGTCATGTTAAAATGAAGGAGGGCAATAGATGGGAGTCGGGTTGGAATTAAAACGCGCGGAGCAAAGATGCGCAGATAAAAGGTAATAAGGAGACCTTATTAGCAGATAAATGATGGGGGGGCGGGGGGGGGGGGGTCCTGTTTGAATAGAGCCTCTGTTGAGGCCTCATAAAGGCTGCACAGTTACAATGTGGCAGACCATCAGGCTGACAGGCGCAGCTGCTTCACATGCTCAGGCCTACACATGACGTTTGGTTTACTGCAAACACTGTTAATGTCATGCAAGACCTCTCAAGCAGGGGCGGAGCTACGGGGTGGGCGGAGGGGGGGTCTTCAGGGGCTGCGATTATTATAATTATTTTTTTGTTTATAATATATTGAGGCCAAATTATATGAGGTAAGAGGTGTGGGGTGTGTTGTGTGTTTTGCTAGGTAGAGTATCCTATACAATACAGGTCAAATAAAGGTGTGTAGGGTTCAGTGACATCTAGTGGAGGAATCGCATGTTGCAAATGCATGTCCCTCACCTCGCCCCTCTATTCTAAAGACTTAGGAGAACCTATTAGCGCACTTGGTTATACTTAAACATAAAAGTGTGTATATTATGTCTGTTCTGGGTACTATGAAATAAATAAATAAAAATGGCTGCCTGGACCTGCTCTTATAAAAAATACAGTTACAATAACGATAATGATAATAAATATTATGGAGTTCATTCTGTGGAGATAAAAACAACATTCCAAATATCCAGGTGATTATACACTTATTATAAAAACATTAAATGCATAATGATATTACCTGAATCTGAGACACTGCACCTTTAACTAGCAGCTGCCCGTATCTAATGAAATCCCGGGTGACATTTCAGTTGAATACAGCATTAGTGTATGGGACAAAGAAAAGTGTGTTAACACTGATATAAAATGTCTTAGAAAAAATAAATGATACTCTTATGAATTAAATACAAGCAGCTGCATCTACTCAACTCTAAGCCCCACCTCCCCACTGAGATCTAACAGGGTGCAGGGGGTTGCTCAGCCAACCTGACCAGCCCCGGACTCCCTCACCCTGAGGTCGAGACCCAGCGCGGTCACCCCCCGTCGCAGCTGCCACCCGCGACCACCACGCAGCCCCCGACAGCTGAACTTCCACCCAGCACCTGTTCTCCACTGTCCCTGCGGATCCGGGATCAGAGCCCCCCCGCACCCCCCCACCCAGCCCGGCCTCCCTACAGGTTCACACAAGCTTCAGATGTGTCATCTTCCCATGCAGGCGACGTCTCCACCTTGTGAATATGACACAGCGCTTGCGCTGCCCTGTCACAGCTCAACTGTTTGACCCCACTGGCTCCACAGAAAGAGGCCTGTCGCTGCCTGTTTAAACATTTAAGGGCAGGTATCGTCATGGCTCACGCCGGCATCCACTCCTACTATAAAGCGCAGGAGCTGATAATGGGGTCACGGTGACTCAGCAGCCTGTTTGACGGCTGCTCACCAGGGCCTGCTCCCTCTGCTTGTGAATATCAGAGAGCGAGCGAGGACAGAGGCACTGCATTGAAATGGTGTTTGTTTATGCAGATGGGAGAGGTTATGTAACGCATGACTCTCCACCTCTGGATGCTGGATGCTTGGCGATGGGCCTGGTTAATAACATGGTTAACCCCTCGACCTCCTGATCTCACTGTGCGACTCCTCCATGGATCACTGACGTTCCTCCTTTGGTGTCAGAGGAACACAGGGTCTCACAGAGGTCATGTGTCTGAGCCTGCCCTCACTGTGACACAATGCTGCTGTATCCGCTAACTAGCAAACATGATTAAATTTCCACTGCGAGGCTGGTGTAAGATTGCAGACTTTTCTTTTCTTTTTGCCCTGGCTTCAGTAACTACAAAGGTATGAAGGCCATTTTTTTATTATATAGGAAAACATTAAATTTGTCTTCTAGTACTTAATTTACTTTAATTAAAGCAAACTTGAAAATAGGTGGAGCATGGACAACATGTGCTTTTACCTAGTTATGAAACGATCTGTGCAATCAATTCACAACTATTATGTCTGTGCAGTTATTCATTTATGTCTAATAGTTTGTATTATATTATTCATTCTATTGTTTATTTTTGGTATTTTTGATTTTGCTTATTTTCTTAATCTGATATCATTACTATTATCTATGCATTTATTTTGTATTTATATTGCTATTATTTTTATGAGTAGTAGTAGCAGTCATAGTACGAGTACTGGTTTTGTTTCTGTAACTATGTTATCTATTTATTATTGTCAGTAGGCCCAGGCCTGATTATTTTAGGTGGTATACAAAGAATAAAGACGTTATCTTGGACATGTAAATTAAGGATTATGAAAATAAAAAAATGCATTTACAAATAAATAAATCTGCACCCATAAAGAATATAATTAAAAATCAAGAATTAGAAAATAAAAGCTGTAGGACGAGACTTGTGCAGCCGTGAAGAGGTGATGGTTTGACCTCCTGAACCTCGGCTCCTCTCGGAGCTGTCAGACTGATCAGCCCGTCACAGGTGCACACGGGATCTGATCTGCATGAGTCAGCGCTCATTACTTCCTAATCACTGGCTCTTCCTCTGCACTCAGATCTGAAGCCGCAGCAGGTAAACGGAGTGATGGTTGTTGGCGACGGTGGAATCTGTGCAATCGTGTCAGATGCCGTTTGTTGATAAGTCACAGATGATTATGTGATTACCATATGTGCGAGTCTGATAGAGATCGGAATGTGAGGAGGAAACCAGCCTCGTCAGCCTGGTTCCTGGTTTGAACTACACTAATATGATTGGATTGAGAACAATCAATGATTAATGCACGCGCACACGCAAACACACACACACACACACACACACACACACACACACACACACACACACACACACACACACACACACACTGGAAACTAGTCCAAACCTTCAGGGGAACTTTAGCCGAGACAGCTAAACAAATTTTGCGACACAAAGGAGCACATAGCGAGCCAAAACCTTGATCACATTCCATTTGTGTTCATTAAAGGGACAGTGCGCAGGATTTAAAGGTGCAGTGGGTAAGATTTGGTGACCTCTAGAGGTGAAGTTGCATGTTGGATCCATCAACTCACCCTCACCCTTCTGATCATGCAGGAGAACCTATGGTGGACTTCAGTTGTCATCAGGACTCAAAAGGTGTTTAGTGCGTCCACTCTGGGCTACTGTAAAAACATGGTGACCCCCATAGAGTCAACCCTCATGTTTATATGCTCTATATGTATTAAGTCCATACATTTAAGTCCATTAATGTATGGACTTAAATGAGTCCATACATTAATGGACTAATTTAAGGGTCATGCAAAAACAAAACATTTACATGATTATAAATTCATGAAAAAATCAGTTTGTAATTGTTTTGTAAGATTTTTTTAGATGTGACAAAAGTGACCAGAACCTTACACACTGCACCATCGAATCCTACACGTTGCACCTTTGAGATACCACATGCAAACTGGCGTCTTCCTTCCAGGACAAACAAAAATACATCATCTCTAAATAGACAGTAACTGGTTTCCTGTGTAAACAAACACATTCCTCCCTGTGTCTCCACAACCCCACATTATGCCAGAGTTGTACTTTGTGAGCAGGAAGCTGAACGTTATCATGATTTACACTGAGGTTTCTCGCAGCTTCACGTTCCCTCGGCTTTTTCAAAATAAATCGGGGAGTTAACCGCCGCCCTTGATGACATCATGCCGGATCACATTATTTCCTCCTCACCTTTTTTGGGGCGTGTTTGCACAAAGCCCAGCGCGAGGCCCTGACAAGCGTGTTTACACAGACGAGCTGGGGGGGCGGGGCGCGGCGAGCTGGATGACGGAAACGCCAAACACTGACATTAAACGCCACGAGCACTTAGCCGCCATTATTACATGCTGGCAAAGCAAACACTTTATGCGTCTTGCGGTGGGAAGGCGGCAGACGTGACACCTTTTAATGACTCCGTCCGTGTAAACTGCGCCCTATCTCCGCCTGCGCTTCCCTGATAACAGGAAGCAGCTTCGGCAGCGTGCGAAGTTTCACCCGGAATGTTTGCATTTTCAGTCGCTGCTTCGAATTACGTCACCGCGGCCCGGGCCTGATAAGCTTTATGAGCTGTGGGTAAAGTAATGTGGTGACACAGCGCCTGGGAAATGTTTGCAGAACCGGAGGGGAGTGGGGGGGCTGAAGGACTCGCCCTTTGTTTGGTGAACAGAGGAGCAGGCATCCGTCCTTCACGGTGAAGGACGAGGACGGGGAACGGCATGCACAGTTACATGTGGAGACAAAGGGAAGAAGGACGTGAAGCATTCTTCCCTTTATCGGACTGAAGCTACCACACAGGCTTGGGCACAGGGATGATATGAGAGAAATGCACGAGTCAGCAAAGATTATTGCTTCATGCGTACTCGTGTTTATCAGGTGTCAATCACGTGTTCTGTATTTGTATTCTTTGAAGTTGGAAAAAGAAAAAAAATACTAGTTATTGTTCATTAAAGCTATTTAACAAGAAATTACAATTATAATAAAATAAATAACTTGCACACTAAAGGCTCAACTGATCTTGTTCGATTTTCATTTTTCAAGCACAGAAAAATGTGGCCCTCTGGTAGCGCTAGAGACTGAGTCACGTAAACATCTTCTGAGTCACTGTATGGGATTCAATAGAAATATAACAAATAATAAAACTTTATCATTATTATTACTATTTTTACAATTTTCTTAAGACCAGTTCATACAGGAGATGAAAAATCCTGATCTTGTAGAATCCCGCAGGGTTTAACCTCTGGGGACCTTCAACTGTGGCAACTCATTCTCAAGAGGTTTATCTCAATGCAATATAAGTATCAACCTGATGGTGTCTCTAATGAGCGAGCCAGGGGATAAACACAATTGGGAAGATTCATCCTCTGGAGACCATGACAATCTCTACAAACCACTGGGTGTATCCATCCAGTGGCGGAGGCCTGATAATGTGAGCAGTAGGTGTGGACTGCACTTGTTAATAATGAGGCTAAATTACATTGGCATGACAAAGTACAGGCCTCACACACACACACACACACACACACACACACACACACACACACACACACACACACTGCAATGAGCTTGTTCCACATCTGCTAATGGCCTGTGTTATTGACTCCCGTCTCTCCGCTCGGCTGCTTTCAAAATAAAGACACCATATTGATTTTTAAGGCAGGGTGAAAAAAAAAAAAAAGAGTCGGCAATAAAAGCCCATTTACGCCTTCGATCTCCAAGATCTCCATCTTCATTGGGCAAACCTGCCCGCACCATTACATCCGAATGGCTGTTTGAATGAAATGATGTGGCGTAAATAACCTATTCCTGCTGAGAGTGATACTTAGTCAACTTTTGATTCACGCCCGGCTCCTTTTATTATCCCGAAAATGACACTTTTAGTGCCGCCATTATCAGTCACGGAGTTACAGCCGGCGCTGTAACCCCTATTTAAAAAGTGGGTTTGGATTGTGAATTTTAAAGTGTGGCAGCCGGGGCGACACACAAATCAGCGGGCGCCGCCATCCCCGCCGACAAATAAGACGATAGCTGAGTTGCACTCAAAACCTGGTGACACAGCGCTTTGATATGGCACCTCCAACAGTATACTGTATATATTGCCACACCTGTAATCGTTCTAGCGTTACAAAAGCTCAGTGGAGCTGTTAAAAATTCCGCCTTGGGGGAGTCGAGTAACTCATCAATTAGCAGCCTGCGGAGTGTATTTGTGTTAACCTCTCATCTGTTCGAAGCCGTCCAAGAGACTGAGCCAAAAGCTGGCAGTTGGGAGACATTGTTGAGAAGTTACAGGCCCATTAAAAGTTAATGGAGGTTCGAGAAAGTCTTGAATGTGCTCGAAACCATAAGTTATTTGTGATGTCATGTGTCCAAAATAGAAATACCCACTCACAACAGGGAGTTCCTGGGGTTCTGGAGACGTGGGAATGAGTTCAATCGGCATTCAGTTAGATGGCTCTGCAACATGTTTTAATTAGCTCCGCCTTCGGACTTCAAAGTGGATGCACTAGTTTTGTTGTCTCTCTCTGTGCCGAGTCAAAACCCTGCACTATTGGCTATCGGCGTGTTAGTATAGCCAGGTACTATTGATGTTGTTGTTGTTGTTGAATTATAGATATCATCTGGACTAAAACTGGCAGAACTGACAAGATCCCAATGTGAGGGAGCTTCTCCTGACTCAAGGCAATGGGGAGATTGTGAGGCAGGTTACCATGGTAACACTATTACTACAAAGAAGAGGGGGGCAGAGGGAATGCTGGGAGTTTTGGGACATTGTTTTGAAAGTTACATAACCATAAAAACTACTGGACCTCACAGTAGAGTCCCATAAAACCCAAAGTGTAGTCCCATACGACGGATATAGCATCAAAATGGAAAAAAAGCGATATATGTGATGTCACGGCGTGCGTGTTTCGCGTTTCAAAACGCATGTGATTGAAAAAAAATAAAAGCGCGGATCTAAAAGCTCCAAAGGTGACTCCTAGGAAAATATTTGGCTTTGAGTCCAATGGCAGCAATAAAAGGAGCCGTGGTGCAGAGCATATAACTACTGTGCTGTGACAGCACTGGAGCAACACTGCACACTGCGTTTAAAAAAAAAAGCTCTCCTGCCTGATTTATGAGGATGCCCCACAGGGCGAAGCCGCCAGGACTTCCACTCCTCTCTAAATGAGCCCACAACAGGCTGAGTGCACGCCTCAGCGGCATTTTAAAACATGTTTACACGTCTCTGACCATGTGAATGCACCCCTGCGGTTTCTTGCTGTGAAAACGTTTGCTGCCGCCACCGCACGTCGTCTCATTTCCTCCAGATCGCAGCTGTCAAACAGATCTGTCTCTTCACTTCCTGAGTGGATTCCAGGCTTTTAAACAGGTGTAACCATGCCCCCCCCCATTCGCTGTTAAAGGCAGGCACGTGTTTACCCTCAATGCGCAGACAACAGCCAGAGGTGCACCCCAGGGTGGCTCTCTTACTGGAATCCATTGATGGCTATCTGACATGCCTGTGTTTGAGGGTTGCCATAGTTATAAAAGGCAGAATTGCAACTAGGTGATAATGCTGCATGACCTTTGGAGATAATAACACACGCCTGAGTCGGGCTCCTGGAAATCCCCCTCAGTAGGATTTAATTTAATTTAATTTAATATAATTTTTTAAAGGTGCAGTGTGCATGATTTGGTGACATCTAGAGGGGGCGTTGCATGTTGTACCCATTGCCACACTCTTCTGTGTGGCGATGGTAGACGTCAATTGTCATTCAAACTCAGAAGATGTTTAGTATTTCCACTCTGGGCTACTGTAACAACTCGTGTAAATATACATTAATGGGCTCATTTAAGGGTTAGGGGAACAACATTACTGATTATAGATTCTTGACAATGTCCGTATGTAATTGTTTTGTCATATCTTTTAGAGGTGACACAAATCACATTTAAAGAGGGCGGTTAAAAAATGCACGACACGGGGCTTCACGCACGAAAGTGAAAGGAATTCTCTAGCAGACGCTCACACAAAGCCCGAGATCCAGCCGTGTACATAGGCATGTTGCGTTGTTTCCCCACATATGCTCACACGTGACACAGTAATCACCCCTCCATAATGAACACCCTTCACCTGCCTGGAGTTGCATGATTGGTGGCACATTCACACAGAGTGGGATATCAAAGGGGAACCCGAGCCAACGCGGTATTCAAACTTTCCATCGGACCTGCAGGAACCTGTTAACTCTCCAACTGTTCTGCTTGATTTACACTTCTCCTCAATATGCCGCCGTTCGTCAGTGTTTACAATAAACACAATCAGACAGATATCAGTTAGACGAAAACAATGCTCGGCCGACTTTCGGGAATGGTTTCTGGACACGGTGGAGCCTTCGGTCGGCGTTGTGAAAGCAATGGCGCTGCACGCTTCTGTTTGTTGACAGACAAACTGCTGCGTAGCTGACAAGCTGACAAGCAAGGATGCAGGGCCATGACGACACGCGCGCGTCAATAAAGGGCACTTTTACATGACTAGACAGGTTTTATGTGACCGTGGCAACATCATCCACACGTATTTGTTGATAGTTTGAATAAGCAGGAGTGGCGCTATTGCAACTTTTAAGTATTTAATGGTCTAATGATTGACGTTGAAGTGAAGTCATTATTGTTAGTATTATTATTACTTTTATTATTATTATTATTATTATTATTATTATTATTATTATTATTATTATTATCATTACTATCATTTTATTTTTTAAGACCTTTATTACTCCACGTGGAAGCTGCCATGTTTTTACAGTTGCCTTAAAAGGATGAATAAACACAATTTGGGTTTCCATCAGAAATAAAGGCCACCAGATTCTCCAACATGCTTTGAAGGGAAAGGTGAGGTCACCAACAAAGGCCACCAAATCCCAAATACTTTGCCTTTAAAATCTGCAAACTGTGATCATGCATTCAGCATTCAGATATGAATAAATTGATAAATGAATCCTTGCAAAGAGGAATGGTTCCATAAAAAGCTCAAACACCAGCATCGCTATGACAACACAATAAAGCTGTTCTCTGCAAAGTCTCACTGCACTGCATCTCTCCTCCCACTGTTTGGAGAAAGTGGGCTGTAGTGGAATCTCTACTATGTCACATCCCGTGCCAAAAACTCAGTCATATCCCCTGTGAATTCAATATTTCAACCCATAAAAGATGCAGTTTATTAATTTGCTCTGATCCAGTTTACACTGCAGTGGAGGAAGAGGTCAGATGTTACTGAGTACACTTAGGAGGAGCATGAGCATCGATGTTGACCTGGGAAACAGAGTCAGTGTCTCGTAACTCAACAGAAGTGAACGTACTCGAAATGTATGCAGCAACTAGAGCTGAGCCAGCATTTAAGGACCCATCAACTTTGAATTTTTTTTTTTTCCATTCCCAAGTCAACAGAGGCTCGTCCTGCAGCCAAACTATCCCAGGATTCATTGCACACTAGCTAACAAGCTACAGCTAACTGAGCAATGAAGGTACACTGTGTAGGATTGAGTGACACATGGTGGTGAGGATGCATGTTACAGATGAAACTATCTAGTTTCATCATTCCCTTCCAAGCGTGTAGGAGAACCTACGACCTATATTTAAAAAACAAATAAATAAATAAATAAAACATGGCCGCCTATGTGGCAAGGACTGAAATAGAAGTTAATGTAAAAGTAATTCTAAGGTAATGGAAGTAACATTTCGTACATTCAACTAATCACGCATGGATCAGAATTCTAATGTTAAATGAGGATTTAACTTAAATTGCACACACCTAGCAAAGAAAAGATAAGATGACAGTACAATCCTCCATAGACCCGAACGCGGCCTCATCTCTTGGTCTCGATGCCCGTGAAGGCAACATACTACATGAGGAGCCAGGGCCACTTCCACCGAGGCACAGTCTCACTGAATTGGGACACAACCAAAAATCTCCTGTGTATAGTGGAAAGAACCAGGGTGGCGATATCTGATGTTATATCCACGCCTGAGGTCAGATGCATTCCACATGACCAAACCTCCATACATAACGTCACGTGACCTCCTCCGACACATTCTATTCCCTGCAGAAAGTGACACGTGGTCGAAAAGCTCTGCCGGGGTTTTTCTATGTGTTTAAAAAATGTGTTTAAAAAAAAAAGAAAAATGAAGAGGATGTGTTCCTGAAAAGCCATTAAAGCTAAGTAATTCACAGCTGAGTGACTTCTTCTCTTCCTCTTAAGACCTGGAAATCCACCTCGCACTTCCACCACCATCAGCAGTCTGCGCCTTCATTTGTCTTCGTTATTGCAGAACATCGCCTCACCCGTGAGGCTGCAGCGGCACTCAGAGACCCTTCAACAGAGGGAATCATTAACCGCCGCCGGCCTGATCACTGAGCGCTGATGTCACCTTGGCTGCACTATTGATCACATGGATTGAGCGCAGCCCCGCTGCTGCGTTCACACCACACACCAAGGCTGCAGCTCACGCCACCCAAAGGGTTTTAAAGGTGCAGTGAGTGGAATTTCGGTCATTTTTTTTCACCTCTACCTTTTTTTCCTCCGATACCCTAAAATGAGCTGATTAACGTATATTTACAAGAGGAGTGGGCTGCCATGTTTTCACAGCAGTTAAAGTGGACGTACTGCACCTCTTTTGAGTTTTAATGACAACTGAAGTCCAGTACAGGTTCTTCTGCTTAGGACAGTGAAGGTGAGGTGATAAATACAAACATGCAACTTCACCTCTAGAGGTCACCGAATCTTACACACTGCACCTTTAATGACAACTGAGGTCCACCATAAGTTCTCCTGCATGATCGGAAGGGTGAGGTGATGGATACAACATAAAATGTCACCTCTAGAGGTCACCAGATTTTACACACTGCACCTTTAACCAGGCTGCAACTGATGACAATCATTTATTCAAACACGCCCACTTTTTTGGCGCCGCCCACACAACTTCCAGCACAACACACCACCCACCACTGCTGTCACCATGCCCCCCCCCCCC